>NIVC01004422.1:0-46558 GCA_002269645.1 Macrostomum lignano
GTGGTGCACATGGAGTGGCTGAAGAGGCACATGAACGATATGGAGCGCCAGTTCATGATCAGGTTCTTCTATGAGAGCGCTACAGCCGAGGAGCATGAACGATCTGACGAAGTTGATCACATTAAACCACACAGGGTATGAAGGAGACGACCTTGTTTGGGTGCACAAGAACTTCGAGGATGCAGGCCATACTGCTCTGAGTGTGTTTGAATGTGAGCTATCAGCTAGCAGTTGCAATGAATTTTAAATATTTTACCAAGTGGTGAGATAGAGAATTTACCAATAAAATTCATTTGTCGGAATTTAAAGTTTGGAGCTACTTATGCGTCCTTATAAAATACTGTTAGTTTTGTCAGCTCTTCGATAAGATTTTTATACCCATGATAGCCTATTGATTCACCCGTTACCAGTCGTTTGTCTTTTGCAATTCGAAACTAGCAATTAAAGCTAAAGAAAAATAAAGCTAAACTGCAGAGCCAAACGAACAAACGTGATCCTACATAATGAATTAGTAAAATTTATTGGTTGGATTTCATGTCACTAAAGAAGTAACATTATAACACTGCTTTCAAGACCGTACCATTTCTAATATATAAAGAATAATATTCTTCACTACCTTATCTATTCTTATTCTGGATCTAGTATTATTTTATTATAATATATATTGTCTCTTTTATAGATAAAAAATATTAGACATGTTTTATATATTAGACATGCGCACCTTGAGGGTGCTGAGTTTTATATGTTATGATATTGTTTTAGGCAAGCTAATAAATACAGTAAAATAAAATAAATCAATCAATACATGTACATCAATACACAATAAAATAAATACGCTCGCTACAAAAAGCTAGTGAATATAAATTTTTGATGTAACTGCCTGAAGTTAAAATCTCGTGCGGAAAAATAGTATTCAAATTTATTTTTGGTACCAATACATATATCAAGCCTGAGGGCAGCTGCATTCCCAGTGTCAAATTCGACGTCAATTCAAAGTCTATTTTTGTTCCAAAGTCGAATTCATGCTGTGCCAAATAGAGGTCAATAATTCGACTTTGATTAGAGTTATTACAACATGATGGGTTTCGACCTTTTCGGCCCCTTTCGGGAAGCCTTCAGGCCTCAGGTCTCAGAAATAAATCAATTAGAGTCCTGGCCCCCCACTCCCGTCAGATGGTCAGCCCCATGGTAGCTTGATCGTGTGGCGAGCAGTCTAGGTCCTATAGCTAAGAGAGGGACAGCGAGAGACAAGCAGGGAGAATTTTGAAGTAGAGATCAGCTAATCCGCAGATTAACTAACCCGCTGCCACCAGCCCGTGCGTCCTGGCTCACCAAATCGGGCTTCCGACTAGAGGGGGCTTAGCACTTACTGCCAACTAGTGTCTTTTTGCTGTCTATCTCGAAGTCATAGCCGATGATAAGGGACACTGCTGGGACTTGATCGCATTGGCCATGCAGGTACAGAGGAGACTTGTGCAGGGGATTCTTGCAGTGGCGAGACTACGATCTAGTACATGTACTATTACATAGCTAAATACGAGGAATTGTACTTTTGGCCTCCAACGCGCCAACTAGCCTCTCGTAGCGCTGATGATAGACTAACTCGAACTTCAGAGACCGCATGATTCATTACCGAGCCGCTTGGCTAACCTAGAGTGCACACAAGTACATCTCTGGCGCCGATTCTGCACTTCTGGCAGTTTTGCTAACTGATTTGATAGATTGATCGACTGAGAACTGCCTTGTCATTGGTCCACTGTGACCGGCGCCTACTAGCTTAGCTACTCATCTGAGCCATCGGCGAACAAAGAAATGAAACCGATAAAAATAACTGTCAGATTTAACCTTCTCACTGATTCACTTTACACCTCAGATTGAATTGGAGTTTAGACTACTAACAGTATTATTGAATGATCTCTGCCTCAGTAGCATGTAGTTGAAATTATCGCAGATTGATTTCGCACACCTTGAATCGTCTGGCTCAGGGTGCTGACCGTGGCTCGATGACGCTCGATCATGTTGAGTTGCTCCTGGTGGTGGGCGGCCTCCAGTACAGTAGAGCGGGCTCGTTCGATGCTATCAGGCGAGCTCCAATTAATGATGGTGTGATTTTTATGGGCCCGAACTTGGCGGCGCACATTGAATGGCTCGGTTGTCTGGCACTCGTGGCAAAGCAACCAGCGACTTATAATGCAGCTGTCTTTTTGTTATGGAGCTTTAAGCCACGGAGCTCACATGAATTGCAGCTGATGCACACCTCGTACACGTAGGATGGACACCGAGATTTATTCATTATTAAAAATTTATCTGAGAAATTTAATTTAAAATAAAATTTAAATTTAAACTTCTCATATGCACATATTTAGCCTCTTATATACCCACTTCAACCAAATCTGTGTTGATAAAAACATAGCCGCTATGTTTTCAGCTTTGCTATGTTTACAGTCAGCCACCCAATGTCCAATGTTTTCATCAGCGCATCCAGGTATTGAGCCCTTGTTGAATTCCCGCACGCCCCGCTAAATTCTTTTAAATACGCCGCCAACTTTACCCCACCCAGTCGAGGGTGGCAATAAAACTGATAACTGAGCACTCTCTCCTTTCAGCAACAAAGCCGCCGCCGCCAGCTCCCAGACAGCGGGAGAGAGAGGCTTGGCTACCACTATTTTTGTTTACAGAAATTTGTTATTACCGATAAAATTATATAATAATAATAAAGTACTAGTATAATACTGAATACAATAAAATATCGCTGATATTTGCCAATCGTTCAACCCAATTTCTAGAGATTCCCCTAGCTCGCCTCTGTGCATACTTGCGGATTCTCCCCAAGAGGCGTCTATCTACTCTCATAGGAGTCTACGGAATTCCCATGGCTTTGCCTGCGGCAGAGTTGAGCTATGCAAACACATAGGCGCCCTTCTGATCCGGGCCCACGGAAGTTCCATGGCTTTCCCTGCGGCAGAGTTGTGTTATCCTCTACTACTGGGGAGACGTCGGGTTGGACCACCTGCCGATCTGCATCACCATCCATCACAGCCGAGGCGCGGCCAAGCGCGCGGGCGCCGCCTCTGGAGAGTTGTCCGCTCCCTCGACGGCAGAAATAAGAACCAGCAGCGGGACGCAACGCTCCGGGTAGGCCAGAAGACACTCGTCCAGTCGAAGGACATCGCCGAGGCCTACGCCCGTGAGTATGCCACCGTCAGCCGCCTCCCGCAAGACCGCAGGACGCGAGACCTCCACTGTGAGAACTTTCGCAGCAGCGCTTCGCGAGCCGGCGCTGACAGCCATGAGAGCAGAGATTTTCGAAAGCCGTTCTCGCACCGCGAGCTGGACAGGGCTCTCCGCTCCCTCCCGACCAAGAAGGCTCCAGGACCCGATGAGATCTGCGCCGAACACCTGCAGCACCTCGGCGCTGCCGGCCGCCGGGCGGTCCTGCAGCTGATCAACGCGTCCTGGACCCAGGGGGAGGTCCCCGCGTGGCGCCGTGCCCACGTCGTGCCGATCCTCAAAAAGGGAAAGCCGGCCAACGAGATCGGATCATACCGGCCGATTGCCCTCACCTCCATCCTGGCCAAGCTGGCCGAGCGTCTGGTTCAAGCGCGGCTCTACTGGTGGGCCGAGTCCCAGCACCTGCTGCACCCCGCCCAAGCCGGCTTCCGCAAGCGGGGCAGCACCGAGGACCAGATCGCCCGGCTCACCCAGCTCATCAGCGACGGCCACCAAGCGGCCCCTGCCAGGCGGACGGCCGTCGTCCTGTTCTACTTCCGGCAGGCGTACGACACCGTCTGGAAGCAGGGCCTGTTGCACAAGCCGCTCAACGCCGGCATCCCAGCGGCGGGGGTCCGCTGGCTCAGCAGCTTCCTGGCCGATCGCCGTGCTGCCGTCAGGGTGGACGGCGCGCTGAGCAGCTGGCGGCTCTTCCGCGAGGGCCTGCCACAGGGGAGTGTCCTTGCTCCTCTGCTCTTTGCGCTGTACATTAGCGACCTGCCTGACCACCTGCCGCCCGACTTTACCTGCACGACGGGCCGCCTGCTGACTCCATCGACGAGCGACCTCACGCGGCGGCAGGAGCGGCTGATTTTCCAGCTGCGCACCGACCGCTGCCCGGCCCTGCGGGGCTTCCAGGCCGCCATCGGCGTTGACGTGGCCCCACCTGCCGCTTCTGTGGCGACGGAGAGGAGACGGCGGCCCATCTGCTGATCTCCTGCCCCGCCCTGACATCAAACCGCTGCCGCCTCTGGGGGCCAAGCCCGGAGCCCGCGGAAGTTTTCGAGAACTGCACCGCGGTGTTGAACTTCCTCGGGAAGGCGGGCGCCATCTGACGCCCGGTGCCATGGGCCCCGGCCCGAGCGCGCCCAAATGGAAGAAGAAGAAGAAAGATTCCCTTTGCGCTGCAAAGCAAAGTTCAGGCGTTAAAGCGCATGGAGGCCCTCGGAGTCATTGTTAAATTTTCTGAGCCAACGGATTGGGTAAACTCTTTGGTTACTGTGCACAAGCCAGATGGCAGCCTGCGGCTGTGTATCGATCCGACACATCTCAACAAAGCTATCAAGCGCGCTCACTACCCGATGACAACAGTTGAGCAAGTTGTTGCGCTCATTCCAGATGCCAAGTACTTCACCGTGCTGGATGCAAAGACTGGTTTTTAGCAGATAAGAGTTGACGAAGAAAGTACTCGTACACAGCTCTGCACTTTCAACACTCCGTGGAGCAGATACAATTTCGTTCGCCTGCCCCCAGGAACGTGAGCTAAGCAATTTTTTTCAGCACAGCTGGGCTGAGGTAATTGTTGATGATATGCTTGTCTGAAGACCGACCCGCGAAGAGCACGATCAAAAGCTACTCAAGGTGCTCAATGAGGTCCGTCAGTCGAATTTAAAACTAAATCGCAAGAAACTGAAATTTGGTGTTTTTCAGTAAACTATGTCGGTCACGTGATCTCATCCGACGGTGTTCGTCCAGATCCTGCTTAAGTAAAAGCCATTCAAGAGCTTCCGGTTCCAGGTGATAAGCAGGCAGTGATGCGGCTGCTTGGCATGACGAGCTAAAGATTGATACATTGTCGAAGAGCAATTTCAATCTAATCCCGGCTGGAATGCGGTTTTGAAGTTAATTTGAAAGTAGATACCGCTATCTAAATGTTTTTCCTCCTTGATAGGCTCGATGCAGCAGGGAATGGGGAATTATGCAGGTCGCGGGGCTCTCTTGTGGTGCACATCATACAGAAATTTATTTAGAAGTATTGTTACTGCTATTATTATTTTGTACAATTCGGCTCATACATGTACTCGGTGGTCTTCCACTCTGGTCCTCAGCTTCTATTATGCCCTTGAGACATCCGAACTCACTACTCACATTTCATACCCCGTCTCTTAGTAAATAAGTAAGTAGACAGACAGAAGCAAACGATTTGAATAGCTGAATAACTTTCCCTAAACTTGGCCTTAATCGCTAGAAGGCTGTGACTTGCTCTTGACCTCCGTTACCATGCACGGCAACCCTGGTTGATGACGTCACCCGTCAGCCGCTCTGTGATTGGACGAGAAACTGGTGTGGAGCGCAGCGGAGAAAATGATTTATGATGGATGATTGTACGTAACAGGCAGGAGAGATACATATGTAGGGGGTCATAAAACGATCACACACATGAAATGATTTCGAATGATAGAAAAGAGGTGAGGTTGGTGCACGAGGGAGTGGGGTGGGTAATAAGCACGAGTAGCCGTGATAACTCGTTGGGATGAGTCAACATCACGGGGGCGCAGAATCACAGAGAAAGAGGGAAGCTTGTACATTTATAATAATACTCGTACATGTACAGGGCTTGTTCGTGATCTTGTTCATGTACATGTAGTTATGCTGGGTCTTAATGGAGTTTGATGTCATTGCACGTATGTATGTAGTGAGTCGCTAGTTTTGTTAGGCGCCGCACTAATCAGTTGTCTCCTGCACTCGCCCTGCTGGGCTCCTGTCTGTCGCTGGGCAGTTGCCCGTGTCCCCTTCCTGTCCTCGTTTGCCCCCTTTCTGTCCTCGTGTGCCCTCTTCCTGTCCCCGTTTGCCCTTGTCTTCTCGTGCTCTCCTTTTGCAGTGCCCAGTCAGCTTGGTCTGGCCTGCCTCTGTTTCGTTCTCGGTTTGGCACTTCCATTATTTTTGGAGAGGCCTCTTTGTTTTCCTGTCCCAAGGTCAACTAGTGGCTTCACTAGGGGGCCCTTCCCCCTCTTTCCCCTTGTCATGTGAGCCAGTGACAGAGCCCTTTTCCTTCTTTTTAGTCCAAAGTGCAATCAATGATCTGCAGTTTAGTCCAAAGTTCTGCAATTGCCATATTTCCCCCATTGTTCTCAGCTCTCATCCTAAACCCAGACCTCTGAGTCTGCTCTGATGATAACACCGTTGTCCCAGCCGACCCCCCCCCGAGCTCGGCAGGATCTGCTGCCTATTAGTCTGAAATCGCAAATCTGCCTGAAGTGCTGTGTTCGCTCGTCTTTGTTATTTCGTTCCGACGGGATCCTCACGAAGGCAGGAAGGGACTGGTGGCAGCAACTACCAATGCTACTTAAGTAGGCTCCTGGCAAGACAGAGCCTGAGACAACCCATGCAAGAGCTCTGTGCCAGCACAACCTGAAAACCACAGGTACTTCATTGGCGGCAGCGGTGGGATACCAAGACCTGCCAGGCCACCTCGAGACCACACCTGTCGAGGAAACAACAGCCACTATCACTTCACGTACAATATGATTTTATTTCGTTGGATTGATTTTGTTTTTGAGCAATTTTTGGCCATTTTTGGGTGTCAGACTCAGCTGGCAGCTACTTGTACATCTGAATTTTAAAATCAAAATGGTATCATTTTGATCAGCGGGCATAAACTTTTGCCTCAAAAATTGAAACTAGCGAACCATTGAGTCTTACTCGGCGAAAGAAACTAGATGTACATGTATCCTGCTCAGACGCTTCGCGCTTTATGGTTAAGCCGAAAAGGATCACTAGCCACACTTTAGGCAAGGACTACTACACTTGAAGGACGCAACACCTGCAAATCGTGCAAAAATAGTTGAAGGCCGATTATTAAAATGTCTGTATCTCCGAATCGGTTGCATGTAGGTTACTTTTTTCGACAGATTGTTCAGATTTTTGTATGCAAGCACGTTTACTGCGTGCAGGAATGACTTTTGAGCACGCTAATTGAGATAATTGAGATTGAGCAATGGGCAAAAGGGGGTTGCTGATAACAAGCATGGTTGATTTTGATAACTATTGCGAGTTTTGCGAGATTCGAGAGATGATGAGAGAAGATAAGAAATCAATCGATAATTGAATTGTACAATCAAAGTTATCTTAGGGCGCAAAGTGTTAGGTAATAAAAAGGCTATAAAATCCTTAAAGGCATAACCCCTTTGCCTAATTTTGTGCAAGTTGCGTAATCTGGGTGAGTATGCTGCATGCACATCGCATCTCTACTGCTACTGTCAATCATATTGTACGCGTACATGGGCTCATCTTAGTTTTTAGAAGAAGCGGAAAACCGAGGAGGGCTGGGCGGCTTCTACCTATAGCTCCTACATGTACGTACAGGGCGCAGCAGACTCTCACCCAGCCAGCAAGTTTGACACAAGGGCTCTTAAAATGGCTCTTCTCTTCAGCGCTTCAACCTTGGCCATCTGACTCAGCCTTGTGCGCTCAGTTGATGTACATTTAGCGGTGCGCTTTCCTGCTCTCCTCTCTCCCCTCAGTGCCTGCCATCTCTTATCGGCCTCTTAAACTAGCAGTAGCAGCAGCTCAAATAGACTAAACTGGAGCGGAATACCCTGCGTGCGAACTTGCTTTGCCTCAACTATTTACAGTAAACCTATGAGAATACAGCATTAACAGCATTTGTCGGTTAAAAAATTACGATTAGCTAAAACAACAGTGTTGCCTTATGCGGCTATTTGATGCTGCAACTGCAGAGCCGTGTCCTGACTGCTCATCCGCAACTGCAGTAGAATGTCTGCGAGCGTATCTCAAATTTCTGTGGTCTTTCGTCTGCTTGGAGTTTTTGTCTTGATTGTAAGATTTCATCTTGATAAAATATTTGTTTCGAATAGCTTTTTTCTGCGAAATTCGAATTGATTTCCAGAGAGTAAAGTTAAGACTACGAGTAGCAATTTTCTCTTCTCTCCTCTCTCCCCTCTTTTCTCTCTCTTCTCTCCCCTCCACTCTCCCCTCTTCTTTCGCCTCTCTCCACTCTCCTCTCCCCTTCTCCCCTTTTCCCCTTTCGCGAAAAGGGAAATCCGGGGTCCATGAGCATTGCCCGCCTAGCTTTTCCCGCCGAGGTTTGCCCGCAATGCTTTTTTCCTGCAGCGCGTTTAGCCACGCGGCAGATTCTGTCTGCTGCATCGCCCCCTAGTGCTTACTTAGTAAGTCTTAATAAAGAGATTACCCGATCAAAACGTCTTGATAGTAACTTACTAACGTACCAAATGCTTATTTTTCTTGTAGCTTTTAATTTCTATATGCATGTAGATGGCGCATCGGTGAGCTATTAACTCATGCATACGCCATGTCGCTTTGTCCTCAAAATCTGTTTATTAAGACTTACCGAGCATTAAGAGGCGATGCAGACAGAATCTGCCACGGGGCTAAATGCGCTGCAGGAAAAAAAGCATTGCGGGCAATTCTCGTACTACCCGGCGGAGGAAAGTTTCGGCAAAACTTCAGTTTCAATCTCTGAAGTGTGCTCTTTCTAGACAGTTTTGATGGGATTTTACTCGACCTAATTTGTCCATGGCGAAACTGCAAATCTTTGAAAAAATCCGTTTGGAAAACAGAACTGTATTTCGAGTGCTGCCGCTATCCAAAAGTACTTTTCATTTTTTCTCCACCGATGGGAGATTACTTAATATGTATTCCAATTCATACTGTTCCGCACTCAAACATGTACCCGCGAAATTTTCTCCAACCCAGCTGGTGGTGGCGCTGGTGTTTCACCTTGTTCCGTCATCGCCGAGTGCCGACAGCTTCACGGAGACCGGCGACCCACACCCGCTGGCCCCCATTGAAGGCGGCACGACGGCCCACTTCGAGATTCCTCACATTCTGCATCACACCTTCGCCTCCGAGATGGTCTACGAGAACTACCGGCCAATGATCAGCAGCTGTCTGAAGCTCAACCCCAACTGGACTTACTACCTGTGGCGGGACTCCGATGCCAGGACCCTCATCTCTTTGCACTATCCGCAGTACATGAAGACATACATGCGCTTCAATGACAACCTGCAGCGCTCCGACGCCATTCGATACATCATCCTGCACCGGTTCGGAGGTGCAATAATTACTAACAACACATTCGATAGCTTTTAAATAAAATTAGGATTGTTTAAAAAGCTCCTGCAGAGCAACTCTGGGGTTGAGTAGCGAAGTGTTGACCTGCCCGAAACTCGTGCCAAATGATCTGGGTTCGAGTTCAGGGGTGACCATATGATTTAGAGGCCATGGTGCTTGTACACCCTGTGTGAGCGTGTTAAAGTGTGACCCGTGCTCGGATGCATACTCAGGGGTTAGCGGATTTGCCATTGTCAGTGATTTGCAGCAGTGCCTGCGACCTCCGCCATGCCAGATCAGAGGCAAGTTTTTCATTCCCGTAGGGGGCCCGCCGAAGTGCAACTCCTCGTACCGACCCCAACCGCAGGCATCTACCTTGACATGGATGTCGAGTGCGTGCGGCCGTTCCACCCGGCCCTCACTCGCCAGGCAGCCTTCCTCGACCAGGAGCGGGTGGAGCAGACGCGGATCGCATGGGGACGCCAGTTCAGCGCGATGAACTCGCTCATGGGCTCGGTGCCCGGGCACAAATTCTTCCAAGCAATGTCCGATCGCGTGCTGCTCAGGAAGCTGCCCGGCGATGCGTACTCGTCTACCGGGCCGAACGTGCTCACCCAGGTGTTCCAGCGGTTCCGCAACAGCCCGGCGATCCGGAACTGGCCGGTGCACCTGCTGCCGCCGAGCGTTGCCTCACCACTGATGGACCCGAACAGGAACTGGAGGCAGCTCTGTCGCTATGCTCGTGAGTAGCAGGCCTGCTGTTGTGCAGGTGTTGTGCCTGCATAATTTTTCCATTTTCCTATATACTAAAAATGGTCTGTCTGTGTCTATGTGATCGATTAGAGAAAAAATGGCTGGACCGATTTTGTTCGAACTTGCACTGTTCGATCAGAAATTTTCCCGTGACTGTACATGCATCGTGGCTAAGAAATTGCTCGATGCTAAAGGCATTAAATATTCGAAAAACATGCTTTTTTGCAAAGGTCAAGCAAACTTTTCGACTTGAAATGCATTGTAAGAATGCTAGAGAAAAAACTGACTGGTTGAATTCTGACTCTGAAATAGATTGCATCATAACTGAATTGTAACTCCGACTTGAATTGAAAATGCAGTGTGGAAGCGTAGCACCAGACTTGATTTAAATTGCGTAACCATATTGTTAACTGATACTGACTGACTGAGAAACTGATTATGTCATAACTGCTTCGTGTGATTTACTCTATGCTTGGATTTTCAAGTGTTGAATTATATAAGTGCAAATTTTGATGTTATCAAAACGATGAGAGCTAGCCTAGAGGTAAACAGACTGAACTGCTAAATGCAGCGACGATGGTTCGAATTTTCATAGAGTATAATTTTTTTAATTAAAGCTTTTCAACGTCAGGAAAACTAAAAGACTTTTTAAAAAGAAGCGTCATGTAAAAATCATAGAAGCGTCATTTACAAAATCATAGAAGCGTCATGTAAAAAAATCATAGAAGCGTCATTTAAAAAATCATAGAAGCGTCATATAAAAATCATAGATGCGTCATTTAAAAAATCGTAGAAGCGTCATGTAAACAATCATAGAAGCGTCATGTGAAAAATCATAGAAGCGTCATATAAAAATCATAGAAGCGTCATTTAAAAAATCATAGAAGCGTCATGCAAACAATCATAGAAGCGTCATGTAAAAAATCATAGAAGCGTCATGTAAACAATCATAGAAGCGTCATTTAAACAATCATAGAAGCGTCATTAAAAAATAATAGAAGCGTCATTTAAAAAATCATAAAAGCGTCATTTAAAAAATCATAGAAGCGTCATATAAAAATCGTAGAAGCGTCATGTAAAAAATCATAGAAGCGTCATATAAAAATCATAGAAGCGTCATTCAAAAAATCATAGAAGCGTCATGTAAACAATCATAGAAGCGTCATGTAAACAATCATAGAAGCGTCATGTAAAAAATCATAGAAGCGTCATATAAAAATCATAGAAGCGTCATTCAAAAAATCATAGAAGCGTCATGTAAACAATCATAGAAGCGTCATGTAAAAAATCGTAGAAGCGTCATGTAAAAAATCTTAGAAGCGTCATGTAAACAATCATAGAAGCGTCATGTAAACAATCATAGAAGCGTCATGTAAACAATCATAAAAGCGTCATGTAAACAATCATAGAAGCGTCATGTAAACAATCATAGAAGCGTCATTTAAACAATCATAGAAGCGTCATTAAAAAATAATAGAAGCGTCATTTAAAAAATCATAGAAGAGTCATGTAAAAAATCATAGAAGCGTCATGTAAACAATCATAGAAGTGTCATGTAAAAAATCATAGAAGCGTCATGTAAAAAATCATAGAAGCGTCATGTAAACAATCATAGAAGCGTCATGTAAACAATTATAGAAGCGTCATGTAAACAATCATAGAAGCGTCATGTAAACAATCATAGAAGCGTCATGTAAACAATCATAGAAGCGTCATGTAAACAATCATAGAAGCGTCATGTAAACAATCATAGAAGCGTCATGTAAACAATCATAGAAGCGTCATGTAAACAATCATAGAAGCGTCATTTAAACAATCATAGAAGCGTCATTAAAAAATAATAGAAGCGTCATTTAAAAAATCATAAAAGCGTCATTTAAAAAATCATAGAAGCGTCATATAAAAATCGTAGAAGCGTCATGTAAAAAATCATAGAAGCGTCATTCAAAAAATCATAGAAGCGTCATGTAAACAATCATAGAAGCGTCATGTAAACAATCATAGAAGCGTCATGTAAAAAATCATAGAAGCGTCATATAAAAATCATAGAAGCGTCATTCAAAAAATCATAGAAGCGTCATGTAAACAATCATAGAAGCGTCATGTAAAAAATCGTAGAAGCGTCATGTAAAAAATCTTAGAAGCGTCATGTAAACAATCATAGAAGCGTCATGTAAACAATCATAGAAGCGTCATGTAAACAATCATAAAAGCGTCATGTAAACAATCATAGAAGCGTCATGTAAACAATCATAGAAGCGTCATTTAAACAATCATAGAAGCGTCATTAAAAAATAATAGAAGCGTCATTTAAAAAATCATAGAAGAGTCATGTAAAAAATCATAGAAGCGTCATTTAAACAATCATAGAAGCGTCATTAAAAAATAATAGAAGCGTCATGTAAAAAATCATAAAAGCGTCATTTAAAAAATCATAGAAGCGTCATATAAAAATCGTAGAAGCGTCATGTAAAAAATCATAGAAGCGTCATATAAAAATCATAGAAGAGTCATTCAAAAAATCATAGAAGCGTCATGTAAACAATCATAGAAGCGTCATGTAAACAATCATAGAAGCGTCATGTAAACAATCATAGAAGCGTCATGTAAACAATCATAGAAGCGTCATGTAAACAATCATAGAAGCGTCATGTAAAAAATCATAGAAGCGTCATGTAAAAAATCATAGAAGCGTCATTAAAAAATCATTGAAGCGCCATTTAAAAAATCATAGAAGCGTCATATAAAAATCGTAGAAGCGTCATGTAAACAATCATAGAAGCGTCATGTAAACAATCATAGAAGCGTCATGTAAACAATCATAGAAGCGCCATGTAAAAAATCATAGAAGCGTCATGTAAACAATCATAGAAGTGTCATGTAAAAAATCGTAGAAGCGTCATGTAAACAATCATAGAAGCGTCATGTAAACAATCATAGAAGCGTCATGTAAACAATCATAGAAGCGTCATATAAAAATCATAGAAGCGTCATGTAAAAATCATAGAAGCGTCAAGAAAAAATCATAGAAGCCTCATTTAAAAACTAATGAAAGTGTCATTTAAAAAATTAAGAAGCGTCACGGTAGAATAAAAAAACGTCATGTCAGACATGAAGGGTTCATGTAAAAATTAAATGCAATTATAATGCTGTGCTGGGGAGAAAAACTGAGACGTAAAGGCTCTCAGAGAATAACTGAGATTACGGGGGGGGGGTTTCTGAGATGTCAAAGCAAAAGTCAGAAGCTACTTCAAAGTTCATGTCACGGGGGGGGGGCGCTGATAGAAGAAGAGTCATGTAAAAAATAAAAGTAGCACTATGTATACATAAAAGAAAAGTCATGTCGAAGTTGAAAGATTCATTTGGGAATTGCTACGATGTCAAAGCTTGGTGGAAATCGTTATAGTGCTGTTATTCTTAAAGAAGGAATCACTAAAATGTCAAGGCTTAGGGGAGAAGAATTGCTGAGATTTCAAGGCTTTAGGTTGGGTTAAAGTTAGGTTTAGGTCAGGTGTGGGTTGAGGGTTATATTTTATCGGGTTTCAAGGTTAACAGGGGATTTTTTAGATTTCAAGGTTTATGGGGGCCATTGCTGACATGTCAAGGCTTACGGGGGAATAGCTGAGATGTCAAGGCTCACGGGGGTATAAATGAGATTTCAAGGCTAAAGTCAGAAGCTACATGTAGTTTATTGAAAACTTTTTATTACATTATTTGATGCCTCCTCAGGGGAGGGATCGCTGATAAAAAAGCGTAATGTAAAAAATAAAATAAGCTTCATGTCGAAGTTAAGAGATTCATTTGGGAATCCCTACGATGTTGAGGCTTGCAGGGAATCGCTATAATGCTGTAGTAGTGCTATAATGACTCTTAGAGAGAATTACTGAAATTTCAATGCTTTAGGGTTAGGTTAGGGTTAGGGTTAGGGTTAGGGTTAGGCTAGGGTTAGGGTTAGAAGGTTGACAGATATTTTTAGATTTCCAAGGCTTATTGGGGGCATTGCTGAGATGTCAAGGGGGGAAGTTGATATGTTAAAGCTTGTGGGGGGGGGATAACTGACATGTCAAGGCTTACAAGGTTTGACAGAAGATTTTTTAGGATTTCAAGGATACATGTAGCTTATTAAAAAAACGTGTATTGCATTTCTTTGGCTCCCCAACGGGGGGCGTAGATTGCTAGTCCAATATACTAAAAATGGTCTGTCGGTATATGTGTGTGTGTGTGTGTGTGATCGATTTTAGCAAAAACGGCTCAACCGATTTGTTCGAATTTGCACTGTTCGATCAGAAATTTTCCCGTGACGGTACATGCATCGTGGCTAAGAAATTGCTAAATGCTAAAGGCATTAAATATTCGAAAAACATGCTTTTTTGCAAAGGTAAAGCAAAATTTTCGACTTGAAATGCATTGTAAGAATGCTAGAGAAAAAACTGACTGGTTGAATTCTGATTCTGAAATAGATTGCATCATCACAATAGGCTTTTATTTATCGTTTGGGTACTGGCTGAATTTTGACACTGAATTGAATTACGTCACAGTATAGAAAACGCAGTGTGGAAGCATAGCACAATACTTGATTTATCTTGCGTAACCATATTGCTAACTTTAATGGACTGGTACTGACTTGCCTAAGAAATTGATTATGTCATAACTGCCTCTTGTAACTTTTACTCAATTGACTTGGTGTGAGTGTTGAATTATAAGTGCTACAAATTCGTTCATAATTTCAATGAGAGCTAGCCTAGATGTAAACACACTGGACTGCTAATGCAGCTACCTGGGTTCGAATCTTAGTAGTGTATAAAAGAATAAAAGTGGCATAAATTTTTTATTGAAAGCTTTTATTAAAAAACTAATTAAAAAGACCTGGATTATGGATTATAAGCCAAGGATTATTGCACTTGATAAACCAAGGATTATTGCACTGGATAAGCCAAGGATTACTGCACTTGATAAGCCAAGGATTACTGCACTTGATAAACCAAGACTTACTGCACTTGATAAACCAATGATTACTTCACTGGATAAACCAAGACTTACGGCACTTTATAAACCAAGGATTTCTGCACTTGATAAACCAAGACTTACTGCACTTGATAAACCAAGGATTTCTGCACTTGATAAACCAAGGATTTCTGCACTTGATAAACCAAGGATTTCTGCACTTGATAAACCAAGACTTACTGCACTTGATAAACCAAGGATTTCTGCATTTGATAGACCAGAACTTACTGCACTTGATAAGCCAAGGATTACTGCACTTGATAAACCAATGATTACTGCACTTGATTAACCAAGACTTACTGCACTTGATAAACCAAGGATTACTGCACTTGATAAACCAAGACTTACTGCACTTGTTAGACCAAGGCTTACTGTACTTGATTAACCAAGGATTTCTGCACTTGATAAACAAAGGATTACTGCACTTGATAAGCCAAGGATTACTTCGCTTGATAAGTCAAAGATTTCTGCACTTGATAAACCAAGACTTACTGCACTTGATAAACCAAGGATTACTGCAGTTTATATACCAAGGATTACTGCAGTTTATATACCAAGGATTACTGCACTTGATAAACCAAGGATTTCTGCACCTGATAGACCAACGATTACTGCACTTGATAGACCAAGGCTTACTGCACTTGATAAACCAAGGATTACTGCGCTTGGCAAACAAAGGATTACTGCGCTTGATAAGCTTGGCTACATGTATGGGATTCTTTCTATCTAGGTATGTTTGCTTTTTATGGATTCTGCAAGGATTACAAGCCAAGGATTACTGCGCTTGATAAACCAAGGATTATTGCACTTGATAAACCAAGGATTATTGCACTTGATAAACCAAGGATCATTGCACTTGATAGACCAAGGATTACTGCACTTGATAAACCAAGACTTACTGCACTTGATAAGCCAAGGATTATTGCACTTGATAGACCAGAACTTACTGCACTTGATAAACCAAGGATTTCTGCACTTAATAAACCAAGACTTACTGCACTTGATAAACCAATGCTAACTTCACTGGATAGACCAAGACTTACGGCACTTTATAAACCAAGGATTACTGCACTTGATAAACCAAGGATTATTGCACTTGATAAGCCAAGGATTATTGCACTGGATAAGCCAAGGATTACTGCGCTTGATAAACCAAGGATTATTGCACTTGATAAACCAAGGATTACTGCACTTGATAAGCCAAGGATTATTGCACTCGATAAGCCAAGGATTACTGCACTTGATAAACCAAGGATTACTGCACTTGATAAGCCAAGGATTACTGCACTTGATAAACCAAGGATTATTGCACTTGATAAACCAAGGACTACTGCGCTTGATAAACAAAGGATTATTGCACTTGATAAGCCAAGGATTATTGCACTTGATAGACCAGAACTTACTGCACTTGATAAACCAAGGATTACTGCACTTGATAAGCCAAGGATTATTGCACTTAATAAACCAAGGATTATTGCACTTGATAAGCCAAGGATTATTGCACTGGATAAGCCAAGGATTATTGCGCTTGATAAACCAAGGATTATTGCACTTGATAAGCCAAGGATTACTGCACTTGATAAGCTAAGGATTATTGCACTTGATAAGCCAAGGATTATTGCACTGGATAAGCCAAGGATTACTGCGCTTGATAAACCAAGGATTATTGCACTTGATAAGCCAAGGATTACTGCACTTGATAAGCCAAGGATTATTGCACTCGATAAGCCAAGGATTACTGCACTTGATAAACCAAGGATTACTGCACTTGATAAGCCAAGGATTACTGCACTTGATAAACCAAGGATTATTGCACTTGATAAACCAAGGACTACTGCGCTTGATAAACAAAGGATTATTGCACTTGATAAGCCAAGGATTATTGCACTTGATAGACCAGAACTTACTGCACTTGATAAACCAAGGATTACTGCACTTGATAAGCCAAGGATTTCTGCACTTGATAAACCAAGACTTGGTTTATCAAGTGCACTTGATAGACCAAGGATTACTGCACTTGATAAACCAAGACTTACTGCACTTGATAGACCAAGGATGACTGCACTTGATAGACCAGAACTTACTGCACTTGATAAACCAATGATTACTGCACTTGATAAACCAAGGATTACTGCACTTGATAAGCCAAGACTTACTGCACTTGATAAACCAA
This sequence comes from Macrostomum lignano, assembly GCA_002269645.1. Lineage (NCBI taxonomy): Eukaryota > Metazoa > Platyhelminthes > Macrostomidae > Macrostomum > Macrostomum lignano. Next base: position 17,234 of record NIVC01004422.1, read on the forward strand.
GACTTACTGCACTTGATAAACCAATGATTACTTCACTGGATAAACCAAGACTTACGGCACTTTATAAACCAAGGATTTCTGCACTTGATAAACCAAGACTTACTGCACTTGATAAACCAAGGATTTCTGCACTTGATAAACCAAGGATTTCTGCACTTGATAAACCAAGGATTTCTGCACTTGATAAACCAAGACTTACTGCACTTGATAAACCAAGGATTTCTGCATTTGATAGACCAGAACTTACTGCACTTGATAAGCCAAGGATTACTGCACTTGATAAACCAATGATTACTGCACTTGATTAACCAAGACTTACTGCACTTGATAAACCAAGGATTACTGCACTTGATAAACCAAGACTTACTGCACTTGTTAGACCAAGGCTTACTGTACTTGATTAACCAAGGATTTCTGCACTTGATAAACAAAGGATTACTGCACTTGATAAGCCAAGGATTACTTCGCTTGATAAGTCAAAGATTTCTGCACTTGATAAACCAAGACTTACTGCACTTGATAAACCAAGGATTACTGCAGTTTATATACCAAGGATTACTGCACTTGATAAACCAAGGATTTCTGCACCTGATAGACCAACGATTACTGCACTTGTTAGACCAAGGCTTACTGTACTTGATTAACCAAGGATTTCTGCACTTGATAAACAAAGGATTACTGCACTTGATAAGCCAAGGATTACTTCGCTTGATAAGTCAAAGATTATTGCACTTGATAGACCAAGGATTACTGCACTTGATAAACCAAGACTTACTGCACTTGATAAGCCAAGGATTATTGCACTTGATAGACCAGAACTTACTGCACTTGATAAACCAAGGATTTCTGCACTTAATAAACCAAGACTTACTGCACTTGATAAACCAATGCTAACTTCACTGGATAGACCAAGACTTACGGCACTTTATAAACCAAGGATTACTGCACTTGATAAACCAAGGATTATTGCACTTGATAAGCCAAGGATTATTGCACTGGATAAGCCAAGGATTACTGCGCTTGATAAACCAAGGATTATTGCACTTGATAAACCAAGGATTACTGCACTTGATAAGCCAAGGATTATTGCACTCGATAAGCCAAGGATTACTGCACTTGATAAACCAAGGATTACTGCACTTGATAAGCCAAGGATTACTGCACTTGATAAACCAAGGATTATTGCACTTGATAAACCAAGGACTACTGCGCTTGATAAACAAAGGATTATTGCACTTGATAAGCCAAGGATTATTGCACTTGATAGACCAGAACTTACTGCACTTGATAAACCAAGGATTACTGCACTTGATAAGCCAAGGATTATTGCACTTAATAAACCAAGGATTATTGCACTTGATAAGCCAAGGATTATTGCACTGGATAAGCCAAGGATTATTGCGCTTGATAAACCAAGGATTATTGCACTTGATAAGCCAAGGATTACTGCACTTGATAAGCTAAGGATTATTGCACTTGATAAGCCAAGGATTATTGCACTGGATAAGCCAAGGATTACTGCGCTTGATAAACCAAGGATTATTGCACTTGATAAGCCAAGGATTACTGCACTTGATAATCCAAGTATTATTGCACTCGATAAGCCAAGGATTACTGCACTTGATAAACCAAGGATTACTGCACTTGATAAGCCAAGGATTACTGCACTTGATAAACCAAGGATTATTGCACTTGATAAACCAAGGACTACTGCGCTTGATAAACAAAGGATTATTGCACTTGATAAGCCAAGGATTATTGCACTTGATAGACCAGAACTTACTGCACTTGATAAACCAAGGATTACTGCACTTGATAAGCCAAGGATTTCTGCACTTGATAAACCAAGACTTGGTTTATCAAGTGCACTTGATAGACCAAGGATTACTGCACTTGATAAACCAAGACTTACTGCACTTGATAGACCAAGGATGACTGCACTTGATAGACCAGAACTTACTGCACTTGATAAACCAATGATTACTGCACTTGATAAACCAAGGATTACTGCACTTGATAAGCCAAGACTTACTGCACTTGATAAACCAAGACTTACTGCACTTGATAAACCAATGATTACTTCACTGGATAAACCAAGACTTACGGCACTTTATAAACCAAGGATTTCTGCACTTGATAAACCAAGACTTACTGCACTTGATAAACCAAGGATTTCTGCACTTGATAAACCAAGGATTTCTGCACTTGATAAACCAAGGATTTCTGCACTTGATAAACCAAGACTTACTGCACTTGATAAACCAAGGATTTCTGCATTTGATAGACCAGAACTTACTGCACTTGATAAGCCAAGGATTACTGCACTTGATAAACCAATGATTACTGCACTTGATTAACCAAGACTTACTGCACTTGATAAACCAAGGATTACTGCACTTGATAAACCAAGACTTACTGCACTTGTTAGACCAAGGCTTACTGTACTTGATTAACCAAGGATTTCTGCACTTGATAAACAAAGGATTACTGCACTTGATAAGCCAAGGATTACTTCGCTTGATAAGTCAAAGATTTCTGCACTTGATAAACCAAGACTTACTGCACTTGATAAACCAAGGATTACTGCAGTTTATATACCAAGGATTACTGCAGTTTATATACCAAGGATTACTGCACTTGATAAACCAAGGATTTCTGCACCTGATAGACCAACGATTACTGCACTTGATAGACCAAGGCTTACTGCACTTGATAAACCAAGGATTACTGCGCTTGGCAAACAAAGGATTACTGCGCTTGATAAGCTTGGCTACATGTATGGGATTCTTTCTATCTAGGTATGTTTGCTTTTTATGGATTCTTGCTAACTGGGTGGATGCTTGCTATCTGGGGGATGCTTGCTGTCTGGGTGGATGCTTCTACAATATCTGGGGGGTGCTTTGTATCTGCAGGATGCTTGCTGTCTGGGTAGATGCTTGCTATCTGGGGGATGCTTGCTGTCTGGGTGGATGCTTCTACAATATTTGGGGGATGCTTGCTATCTAGCTGGATGTTTCTACAATATTTGGGGGATGCTTGCTATCTAGCTGGATGTTTCTACAATATTTGGGGGATGCTTGTTATCTGCAGATGCTTGCTATCTGGGTGGATGCTTCTACAATATTTGGGGGATGCTTGCTATCTGGGTGGATGTTTCTACAATATTTGGGGGATGCTTGCTATCTAGCTGGATGTTTCTACAATATTTGGGGGATGCTTGTTATCTGCAGATGCTTGCTATCTGGGTGGATGCTTCTACAATATTTTGGGGATGCTTGCTATTTGGGTGGATGTTTCTACAATATTTGGGGGATGCTTGTTATCTGCAGATGCTTGCTATCTGGGTGGATGCTTCTACAATATTTGGGAAATGCTTGCTGTCTGCAGGATGCTTGCTATCTGCAGATGCTTGCTATCTGGGTGGATGCTTCTACAATATTTGGGGGATGCTTGCTATCTGGGTGGATGCTTCTACAATATTTGGGGGATGCTTGCTATCTGGGTGGATGCTTCTACAATATTTGGGGGGATGCTTGCTATCTGGGTGGATGCTTCTACAATATTTGGGGGATGCTTGCTATTTGGGTGGATGATTCTACAATATTTGGGAAATGCTTGCTGTCTGCAGGATGCTTGCTATCTGCAGATGCTTGCTATCTGGGTGGATGATTCTACAATATTTGGGGGATGCTTGCTATCTGGGTGGATGATTCTACAATATTTGGGAAATGCTTGCTGTCTGCAGGATGCTCGCTATCTGGGTGGATGCTTGCTACGAGTATTAGGAGATGCTTGCTATCTGCGGTTGCTTACTTTTGGAGGGGGTGCTTGCTATCCGGAGGGATGCTTGCTGTCTTGGGAATATTTTCTATTTAGGGGTAATGTCTATTATCTTTGTGAAAGTTATATTTTGTTGTTTATTTGTTAATTTTAGAAAAAAATAGATTCATAGAAAATATCATTGTCCGTGACAATTTTACATGAATAAGGTGATTTTTAAAAGTTAAGAAGGAATCGGTGTTTAAGAAAATGTGCTTTTTTAATTGTTTTCCATTAACTATTTTTGCTCCGTGCTTATTGGGCGCCCGAAGGGGGGCCGCACTAGATTGCTAGTTACTGTCTAAAGACGTATTTTTCTGAATTTCGGGCATCCAATAGAGCTTTTATACGACAGACTCGCACGAAAATATCCGCCGAGAAGAGTCAGCTGTTTTCTTGAATTGTCAACTCCTGCAGGTTTGCAGCAGAGTAATGTTTCAGAATGTATTTCAAGAAAAATTGAAAACAAATTATCAGAACCACCGAATCCGCATGCAGGCTACGGCTGGGGCTCCCGCGGCTGCCGCATGCTGCGGGCCAAGAAGTGGCGCATGGACGACCGCAACGGGGGCACGGTGGCCGTGCACCGCTTCCTGCACCTGGGCTACGGATTCGCTGTCCGCCAGAGAAAGTCTTTGTTCAACCTGACTAAGGAGTTTGGCAGCGCGAGAGTCAACTTCTATTTACGACGCCCAGTTTGAGCAAAGATGACAAATTTTCATGCCGCAGGGCCTTTCTGCTATTTTAGCAGCTCAAACTGCCTTCTATTTGTCCTCAGCGAGTTTTTGTTTGCCAAGAATATAGATTTTTTTCAAATTAACGGCGCATTTCACAATTACATTGGGCAGTATGCGATGTAATCTGCACACGCTATATTGCAGCATTCAGCAATTTGAGCAGCATTTTCGTACAAACTATAAGTCATCAGCGGTTTCAGTCTGTCTAGTATTATTTTACATGATTAGCCAAAGTAGCGAAATCTCCTGAATGAAAAACTGAGTCGTATAAATGGTATACTCAGCAACAGTCAAAAGTTCCACCCCACTAAGCGAGATGATTTTTTCACTTATTTCGAGTGACGCAACCTACGGCACGCGCAAAGCTTATTGCCGCTTGGGGGTGGCTTGGGTCTGCTTAATGGTCCAGGCCTGGACATTAAGCAGACCCAAGCCCAGGAACAACGCCCCGCCACACCAAGCCGATGCTGTTAGTCAACTGAAGGAACAGCTACAGCTGCGCACTCTGCGCTGGCCTTCCCGGTCCCCAGACATGAATCCCATCGAGCATGTCTGGGACTTCCTAAAACGTAGCATCCGAAAAGAGAATCCACCATAGAATGTTGCGGAGCTCTGCGTCATGCCATTGAAATTAACGCTTCGGAGCGGCTTCCCCAGGACTTTCTGCGCCGCCTCATCATTGGGATGCCCCGTAGAGTCGTCGCACTTCTGCGTGCGAGGGGATCCCACACGCATCACGATTATAACTGAATATTGCATAAAAATTTATGATTTTACTACGAGTATTGATAGTCAATCAACTTTCCCTTCCTCGCGGCGGCTTAGTTGCGCAACTTGAGGGTTGAATTGTGAGTGTGAAGTTTTCGCAATTTGGAGGGTGGAACTTTGACTGTTGCCGAGTATATATATTCCCCATTTATACCTGTGCTAAGGCAATAAATGCCTGAGAGACAAGTTCGCCGAGGTCAAAAGCGTGGCACGGAAGCATTTTTTGCCATCGACACTTGTATAAATGGGGAATATTTGTATCCATCAGTTGCCATTTATTTGTACCGGTACCGGTGCAAATAAATGAAATAAACAATTAAACCATAGACTGATGCACCAGTGCAACTGGGGGATACGTAAAGTGAGCGATTGCTCAAACTCGTAAGGTTCCACGTAAGATTGAGTCAGTCTCAATTCAGTGAGATAAAGTTAGTGCATGCTTGCTCAAAGAGATCTAAATCTAGATTTCTATGGCTTGCTCTTGAGCAAATGCCCATGGTTGTCTATGGTTTCTATGGTTCAACTGCTCAGGGTGGCTGAGGGTTTGCTCAAAGTTTCAGATATGTCCGTATGCTCGTATTCATACAAAAAGTAAGCGGTTGCTCAATCTCCGAGCTAATTCTCAGCTCTGAGCAACTGCTCCGACTCAGAGCAGGAGCGTTTACTCGTGAGAAATTGCTCACTTTATTCATAATTTCATACGGCCTTGTATTTAGCTTGTCAAACTTTGCACCATGTTATTTCAATTGAATGCAAAAGATAGAGCGGGTCAAGTGATGTACATCCCTCATATGTACCTCTGCTCATTGATTTTATCAGACTGACAAATGATGTTTAAAAGCCAAAAATTCATTTCATTAGACGCAAATTTTTGACCTGACGAAGAGCCCGAGGCTTGGAAACCGGTTGCCAATTTTTCAGCTCCAAGTATTTTAAACTCAATACGGCGTGACCTCCTAATTCTCTCTCTCCTTCTCTCTAGAAAGTTGCCATTGATCATTTTGAGTCGTAATTTTCATGGCAGCGTTTACATGCACTTTTGCACTTTTGCAGTGTACCGAAAAAGTATATATACCCTATATACCGAGAATTTCAAGTAGCCCCAGTCGAATTACTCAGTTTTCGCATTATTTTGGCTGTCCATCTTTCTCTCATTGATGGCAGAAGCCGCGGCAGTAGTTGTAGAATCGTCAGCAGCCACCGCATATTGTTGCACTGTTCGGCGAGCCAAAAGTCGAAAGAAAGAATATCACACAGAATGCTCATTTGAGTAAAAACTATCTGGACGAATTAAAACGCCATGACCCACTCTTGGTAGTAGTCTCAGAAAGCAAGTAATACAAGCCATAGACTATTTAAAAGTAGCTATTTGGTCAATGCTGTTCTGTGGTGATATGCTGCACATGTATAAATAATAATACGACCCGGTCTTGCCAACTGCTCAGTAGATCTGGTGTCTCATGTACAGTAGTATGCAATCTGTTAGTGATGCTTGGTTGCAGGCAGGTCAGAATTTGCTCTAGGCTGTACTTTAAGTAAATGATCCCTGTTGGCTACGAAATTCTGACGTTCACCTGCGTTTCTGCATGGAATTCTCGCAAAAGCAATTACCATATAGCACAATGCGAGCTGACATTCGCTGGCGACGTGTCCGCGACTTCTGTACAGTATATGAGCGAGCACCACCACCCCAACCCCCCCCCCCCGACCCGAGCCGCACACGGTTTGCTGCGCCATATTGTGCATGCAAATGACTGCGAGTATTTCTTTCTTTCAGCACAGCACAATAGGTTAGCTCCCACGATCTCTTGCTGCATGAGTCTGTCTCCATTTCTTGTACAATGGGCGCAAGCCGCAGTTGTGAAGCCGTACGCAGAGAGGTGAGTGCATACAGTCACAGACTGGGCGGCATCCCGTTTTGAGTTAAAAAGCAACGCACTGTGCCATTTGAGCTTTAGAAACTGAACTCAATTTTGACTCCTGTTTTAGCTCCTCGATTCTCCGTGCAGCTGAAACAGGATTCCTGTAAGATTTTATGCTCATACATGGCAAGAGCGTCCCCAGCTTTTCTCACCAGATGGCTCTGCCTTCTCCAACTCGTATCCGTTGCGTTGGTGAGTTTGCCCCTACCCTGACCCCTCGTCTATGCGCAACCGCATAGCTTCAGCTCTTGACTAGAACCATTGAAGTTTGCGGTCAGGTTCATAGTTTCCACCCAGAAATGCAGCAGTAATTCTGTGTTGGCTCACAGAAAATGGGGCTAAACTGGGCTAACTAGCTCGTACAACCCCAGCATACAGTATTACCCCTAACTCGAGCTTAGCTCTTCTTTGGGTCGCACTTACCGGGGGCAAAACGCTACAGACTCCTACTCTTTTACCCACTTCAGCTGCTGTTGACCTACATCTACGTTTTTACCACGGCTTCCGGTGAGAAGCAGAGATATGCTTCCGGCGGACAGTTGCGGCCTGGAGACCAGCAGCTGATCGAAATTAAAGACAAACTGATCGTCGGAACCGATGGGCAAACGGATGCTGGGAACCAACAAGCAAAGCCTGATGGTGCAGGAAAGAAAAATACGGGAAAGGGTCCTCCAGATGAAAGCACACTGCAGTCAAACCAACCGATTGAAAAAGAACGGACTAAGACCGATAACTCGGTGCGCCACAATGGCAGTGGTAAAGCAGGAAAAACTAATGATAAACAAAACCATCCTAAAGACCAAAGGCATGAAGGAGCACGAACCAAAGAAAAACAATTTAAGGATAAAAAGCCACAACCCAAACACAAGAAAGCAAAGGCTGAACAGCAGAAACAGAAAGACAAGAAAGCAAAGGCTGAACAGCAGAAGCAGAAAGACAAGAAAGCAAAGGGTAAACAGACAAAACCTACAAAAAAGAAGCCAAAAACCAAAGCCAAACAAGACGAAGCTATCAGGATTCCCCCAGCGACGTTTGAGATCCCCCACATTCTGCACCACACCTTTGCCTCCGAGATGGTCTACGAGAACTACCGGCCATTGATCAGCCGCTGCCTGAAACTCAACCCGGACTGGACTTACTACCTGTGGCGGGACTCCGACGCTAAGGCCATCATCTCCAAGGAGTATCCTCAATACTGGAAGACGTACACGCGCTTCAAAGACAATTTGCAGCGCTCGGACGCCATTAGATACGTCATCCTGCACCGGTTCGGAGGTGCTGCACGTGAACTTTTTATGTAGATGTTATTTAGTTTCCTGAATACGAGTGTGCTGCATATCTGGGTGTGAGTCCAAATGCATCTTCCCAGATCGCAATTAGGTGATATCATCCTCGAGTTCCGTTGCCATGAGTTCCATTCTGCATACATTAATTGCTTTTTAACTGACAATAAATGTAGATTCTGACTCATAGGTGTCCTTTCGGCCCACAGGCATCTACCTTGATATGGACGTCGAGTGCCTGCAGCCGTTCCCCTCGTCTCTCACGCGTCAGGCGGCCTTCCTCGACCAGGAGCGGCTGGAGCAGACCAGAATCTTTTGGAGGCGGGACTTCAGCGCGATGAACTCAGTCATGGGCTCGGTGCCCGGGCACCCTTTTTACAAGGCCATGGCTGACCGGGTGCTCACAAAGAACACTGGGACGAGCGCTTTCAGCACCACGGGACCCAAGGTACTCACTGAATTCTTCAAGGAGTACAAAGAGAGCCCAACCAGCTGGATCTGGCCGGTGACGCTGCTGCCTCCTAGCGTTGCGTCCCCACTGATGGACAATCAGAAAAACTGGAAGTGGCTCTGCCGGAAAGCCAGTAAGTGCAAAGGCCACCACTATTCTTGACCTTTTCTCATTGTTCAAATGTTGCAAAATATTTTCCCTTCAAGCTCATTCAGAACCTCGAAATGCTCATCTGAGCCTTTAATTTCTAAGCACCAGCCTCTTCAAATTCCACAGAAAAGCTCGGCAGTTCGGGTTTCGGCTGGGCCGACATCGGTTGCCGCATGCTGGAGACCAAAAACTGGCACCTTGGCAGCGCTGACAAAAGTACAATCGTAGTGCACAGGTTTCTTCACCTGGGCTACCATTCCCACCACCGTAAGAGGGGACCTCGGTTTGACGTATCCAAAGAATTTAAATCTAGAGTGAAATTCTATCACTGAAGAGACATTATGTTACTTGTACAGTCAGGATTTTTAGTAATGACGCAATGTGCGCGTTTCTTGTACGCTCGTAGCCTTCTGGACCCCCATACATTCTCAGGTATTTAGCGGATCTGCAAAGATGACTGGAAGAAGATCATGGATTCCCTCTAATTAATAATGCAAACAATACACGCTCTTTCAATGAAGACGGAATTCTGTAGGGAGTGGATTCTTCCAGCATCGCCCGTATTCTCCCGAGAGACTTAGTCTATTGTATTACCTGTCTTTGTTTAATTGCGTATAGTCGCGATCACCGACTATAGTCGATCTGTACTTTTATCAATATAAGTGGCGATCGGATTATTGTATGGTTTTGAACTGGTACTTAACATATTTTGGTGCTCTGTGATTGATCAACTCTTGGTTATTTCACGCCAGTTGGCGACTTCGACTTCTAATACAAGTCAACTCGACCGATAAACCGGTTTGCCTGCGGAGCACAGCAGCAGCGGGTGTTGGTACATGTAAATATGACGCTACTAGTCCGGGTGTTGGTACATGTAAATATGACGCTACTAGTCCGGGTGTTGGTACATGTAAATATGACGCTACTAGTCCGGGTGTTGGTACATGTAAATATGACGCTACTAGTCCGGGTGTTGGTACATGTAAATATGACGCTACTAGTCCGGGTGTTGGTACATGTAAATATGACGCTACTAGTCCGGGTGTTGGTACATGTAAATATGACGCTACTAGTCCGGGTGTTGGTACATGTAAATATGACGCTACTAGTCCGGGTGTTGGTACATGTAAATATGACGCTACTAGTCCGGGTGTTGGTGTAAATATGACGCTACTAGTCCGGGTGTTGGTACATGTAAATATGACGCTACTAGTCCGGGTGTTGGTACATGTAAATATGACGCTACTAGTCCGGGTGTTGGTACATGTAAATATGACGCTACTAGTCCGGGTGTTGGTACATGTAAATATGACGCTACTAGTCCGGGTGTTGGTGTAAATATGACGCTACTAGTCCGGGTGTTGGTACATGTAAATATGACGCTACTAGTCCGGGTGTTGGTACATGTAAATATGACGCTACTAGTCCGGGTGTTGGAACATGTAAATATGACGCTACTAGTCCGGGTGTTGGTACATGTAAATATGACGCTACCAGTCATTGTTTATGAGCTTTTTCTGCTTTGAGTCACGAACTCTTCTCGTGAAAGCGATGTCATAATTAACACTGCAACATACGGTCTTGCCCAACCCGGTGAAAGGAGTAAATGTACAGCTGACTCAATCTTTAATTTAAACTGCTGCTGCTGCCAAACAATACCAACGGGTCTCACTCCCAAGTTTCTCTGTCTGTTTTCGCGAGCAGAGCTCATGCAGCTGTACGCAGGGCTGAGTGCACACTCTGGAGCAGCTTTCGAGTGGAAAACAATTCCTTGGATAGTTAAGCTCGAATCGTCGGTACTGTAGAGACTGTGGAGCTTAAATAAATTTCATGCTCTGTGCTTTTTTCTCATATGAACATGCTGAGTTTGGTGCCGGCTCCTTTATCAAGAAGGAGGTATTTCCTTTTTCAGCTGATCTTTTCTGCCGTGCTGGTGAGTTTTCTCGTGTGAACCTCTGTGAAAGTTTGTCTAATTTAGGTCGCTATGGGGGTATTGCAATTTTTTTTCTACAAAATTTCTACAGTGTAATTTCTCCCACCTGCAGTTACTCTTGGCCTACATTTTCTTTGTGGCGCCGGCCTCCCAGATGGGGCTCGATTACAACTCCGATAGACTGGTGCAGCTCGATGCGCACCAACTGAAGCGAACTCAGGACCAGCTGGCGCAATCTGCAGGAGGCAATCTGCAAAATGACGGCAAAATGGCGCAATCGATAGGCAAACCTGCGCAAAGCATAGACCAGCCGAAGCAGACTGCAGACCAAGACCCGGAGAAGACAGAAAAGAGACAGGAAAGCAAGGAGCAGAGTGTCGAGTCTAAAAACAACTTAATAGACTCCATTGAAAAGATGGTTCATCATCAGATAAAGCATCGGGAGCCTTTACAGGAAAACAGTGACAGTGGAGGCAGCCTCAGAAACGCTGGCAGCGGCCCCTCAAAGACCAAAGAGATCCCTCACATTCTGCACCACACCTTTGCCTCCGAGATGGTCTATAAGAACTACCGGCCAATGATCAGCAGCTGCTTGAAGCTCAACCCCAACTGGACTTACTACCTGTGGCGTGACTCCGATGCGATCGCCCTCATCTCTAAGGAGTATCCGGAGTACCTGAAGACTTACCTGAGCTTCAAAGACAACCTGCAACGCTCCGACGCCATTCGATACGTCATCCTGCACCGGTTCGGAGGTGAATTTTGTTTTACTTTTGTCAATGAGGAACTGATTGTCTGATACAGTGTGCTGATACAGTGTGCTGATACAGTGTGCTGATACAGTGTGCTGATAGTGTGCTGATACAGTGTGCTGATACAGTGTGCTGATACAGTGTGCTGATACAGTGTGCTGATACAGTGTGCTGATACAGTGTGCTGATACAGTGTGCTGATACAGTGTGCTGATACAGTGTGCTGATACAGTGTGCTGATACAGTGTGCTGATACAGTGTGCTGATACAGTGTGCTGATACAGTGTGCTGATACGGTGTGCTGATACAGTGTGCTGATACAGTGTGCTGATACGGTGTGCTGATACAGTGTGCTGATACAGTGTGCTGATACAGTGTGCTGATACAGTGTGCTGATACAGTGTGCTGATACAGTGTGCTGATACAGTGTGCTGATACAGTGTGCTGATACAGTGTGCTGATACAGTGTGCTGATACAGTGTGCTGATACAGTGTGCTGATACAGTGTGCTGATACAGTGTGCTGATACAGTGTGCTGATACAGTGTGCTGATACAGTGTGCTGATACAGTGTGCTGATACAGTGTGCTGATACAGTGTGCTGATACAGTGTGCTGATACAGTGTGCTGATACAGTGTGCTGATACAGTGTGCTGATACAGTGTGCTGATACAGTGTGCTGATACAGTGTGCTGATACAGTGTGCTGATACAGTGTGCTGATACAGTGTGCTGATACAGTGTGCTGATACAGTGTGCTGATACAGTGTGCTGATACAGTGTGCTGATACAGTGTGCTGATACAGTGTGCTGATACAGTGTGCTGATACAGTGTGCTGATACAGTGTGCTGATACAGTGTGCTGATACAGTGTGCTGATACAGTGTGCTGATACAGTGTGCTGATACAGTGTGCTGATACAGTGTGCTGATACAGTGTGCTGATACAGTGTGCTGATACAGTGGGCTGATACAGTGTGCTGATACAGTGTGCTGATACAGTGTGCTGATACAGTGTGCTGATACAGTGTGCTGATACAGTGTGCTGATACAGTGTGCTGATACAGTGTGCTGATACAGTGTGCTGATACAGTGTGCTGATACAGTGTGCTGATACAGTGTGCTGATACAGTGTGCTGATACAGTGTGCTGATACAGTGTGCTGATACAGTGTGCTGATACAGTGTGCTGATACAGTGTGCTGATACAGTGTGCTGATACAGTGTGCTGATACAGTGTGCTGATACAGTGTGCTGATACAGTGTGCTGATACAGTGTGCTGATACAGTGGGCTGATACAGTGTGCTGATACAGTGTGCTGATACAGTGTGCTGATACAGTGTGCTGATACAGTGTGCTGATACAGTGTGCTGATACAGTGTGCTGATACAGTGTGCTGATACAGTGTGCTGATACAGTGTGCTGATACAGTGTGCTGATACAGTGTGCTGATACAGTGTGCTGATACAGTGTGCTGATACAGTGTGCTGATACAGTGTGCTGATACAGTGTGCTGATACAGTGTGCTGATACAGTGTGCTGATACAGTGTGCTGATACAGTGTGCTGATACAGTGTGCTGATACAGTGTGCTGATACAGTGTGCTGATACAGTGTGCTGATACAGTGTGCTGATACAGTGTGCTGATACAGTGTGCTGATACAGTGTGCTGATACAGTGTGCTGATACAGTGTGCTGATACAGTGTGCTGATACAGTGTGCTGATACAGTGTGCTGATACAGTGTGCTGATACAGTGTGCTGATACAGTGTGCTGATACAGTGTGCTGATACAGTGTGCTGATACAGTGTGCTGATACAGTGTGCTGATACAGTGTGCTGATACAGTGTGCTGATACAGTGTGCTGATACAGTGTGCTGATACAGTGTGCTGATACAGTGTGCTGATACAGTGTGCTGATACAGTGTGCTGATACAGTGTGCTGATACAGTGTGCTGATACAGTGTGCTGATACAGTGTGCTGATACAGTGTGCTGATACAGTGTGCTGATACAGTGTGCTGATACAGTGTGCTGATACAGTGTGCTGATACAGTGTGCTGATACAGTGTGCTGATACAGTGTGCTGATACAGTGTGCTGATACAGTGTGCTGATACAGTGTGCTGATACAGTGTGCTGATACAGTGTGCTGATACAGTGTGCTGATACAGTGTGCTGATACAGTGTGCTGATACAGTGTGCTGATACAGTGTGCTGATACAGTGTGCTGATACAGTGTGCTGATACAGTGTGCTGATACAGTGTGCTGATACAGTGTGCTGATACAGTGTGCTGATACAGTGTGCTGATACAGTGTGCTGATACAGTGTGCTGATACAGTGTGCTGATACAGTGTGCTGATACAGTGTGCTGATACAGTGTGCTGATACAGTGTGCTGATACAGTGTGCTGATACAGTGTGCTGATACAGTGTGCTGATACAGTGTGCTGATACAGTGTGCTGATACAGTGTGCTGATACAGTGTGCTGATACAGTGTGCTGATACAGTGTGCTGATACAGTGTGCTGATACAGTGTGCTGATACAGTGTGCTGATACAGTGTGCTGATACAGTGGAGTGGTGGAATTTTGACGCAGTAACAACGGATAAATTAAAAAAAATAATTCTTTAAAGGTTAATCCAAACTGCCAAACGGGAATTAAAAGTACAAAGCTATTGTTCTACTATGTACTGTAAAACTCCCTTGTGACTGACCCACAGGCATCTACCTGGACATGGACGTCGAGTGCCTGCAGCCCTTCCACCCGGGTCTCACACACCTTGCCGCCTTTATCGACCAGGAGCGGCTGGAGCAGACCAGAATCCTTTGGAGGCGGGACTTCAGCGCGATGAACTCAGTCATGGGCTCGGTGCCCGGGCACCCTTTTTACAAGGCCATGGCTGACCGGGTGCTGAAGAAGTACCCAGGAAGGTACGCGTTCCAATCCACCGGACCTCTCGCGCTCACCAAATTCTTTCAAGAGTACAAAGGGAGCTCAGAAGCCAAGAGCTGGCCGGTAACGCTGCTGCCTCCGAGCGTTGCATCGCCACTGATGGACAATCAGAAAAACTGGAAGTGGCTCTGCCGGAAAGCCAGTAAGCATCTCACTATTGCTATGGTCATTTATTTTTTATTTCTATTTTATTGCAACACAACTGCAGAACAGATCGTAAATCCTAGCCATTCATTATTGTGATAAAACACTGTACTCATCTATTGATATTTCATTACTCACTAATATTAACCTACCTTTGATTTCACAGCAGTCCCATAAATTCCCAACGTGTAACTCGGATTTGGCATAACCCCAGCAACCTGTTCGATTCCGCACTCGCCGTTGCTCCTCATCACCTCACACATCCCGCAGAGAGGCGCGGCAGCCCGAGGCTCAGCTGGTTCGACAAAGGCTGCCACATGCTGGAGTCCAAGAACTGGCACCTGGGCAGCACTGACAAAAGTACAATCGTAGTGCACAGGTTCTTGCACCTTGGGTACGATTCCCACAATCGCAATAGGAGATCGAAGTTCGACGTCTCCAAGGACTTTGGGTCTAGAGTGAACTTTTATTTGTGAAGAGATTTGAGGACGCTGCTATTGTTTAATTAGTTATGAGTATTAGCCAAATACTATTGGGTGCTGACGTGAAACAGCTCACGAGAAAATTCTCAGCCTCTGACCACGAGAATTGGACCCAACTTGAGAATATTCTCCGAGTGCGAGCAAGGGCTCAAAGAGGATTTGAAACGTATCCCTCGAATGCAAGGAGCGGAGCATATTGGCTAGATCGCGGAGATTATGAGTATTCTCCGCTCCCTGTATTCGTGGGATACGTTTTGTCTATGGTAGAGGAAAGTGTTCAACCAACCTCACTCTGGCTCACGGCGTTAATTTTATTGTCTGTGGCAGCGGAGCTTACTTAGTGAGAATCTCCGCTAGCAAAGCACTAGCGACATAGACAAGGCGTACAGGCAAAGTGGGATACATTTCAATAGACTGCCTTGTGAGAATGGAAAGAGAAAGAGAAAAAGCAAGAGATTTCTTACAAGAGACAAAATGGAAACACAGAAGGATGTTGAGGACGAAAACTTTGTCAGCCGCGATCTGTTGGACAGAGCGAAGACACCTGGAGCAATTCATACGGCCTGATGCAAACTCGTGCTTTGCCTCTTTTTCTGGATTTTTTCAGGCGCCGCAAACAAAGGGATTTATGAAGGCTTTTTATAACAGCACATCATGAATCGTCATGAATAGGCAGAACAAACATTCATAGCCATCTACCGCCATCTAGTCATGGCTCACACTTGATATATGATATTCGTTTCGCTTATACATCGCAACAATAGTAGAAAAATTGCAAGTGCCATTAAATTTCAAAATGGTAGCAAATTACATGTAGTACTGACAGAAACTTGCATGGATCAAGTACTTGAACTTTTCTTGGAGAGTTTTCTTAAGACTAGCCTACCTCCCAAATGTATTTGTCTCAGAAATAAAGGATATCCCGATGAAAACGTTACCGTGACAAGAATCGTATTAGAATCGTTTTAGTGATTTAAATACGCGTCAAGTGATTCAAATACGCTTCAAGTGATTCAGAAACGATTCTTGTGATTTTAAAACTCTTCTGGAGTGGGTGAGTGAGTCGCACAAACTTTTCTGATTGCTGATTGCTCGTCGGTTTTGAATCACACAGAATTACTTTCCCTCCAGTCCCCCAGTGCAACTCCAAAACGCTTCAAAAGCGATTCAAATACGACGCAAACGCTTCATTTACGATTCTAGGCCACAGTCACGTTTTCATCGGGAATTCGTCCTGTTATCGAAGTGACTTCTTGGTGGGTCCTTGGATAGTTATCCGGGTCTGGGATTTGATCAGCCTTCTATTAACGCCTCGAAACATTTGCTATTTACGTCAGGGATTGCGATGTGCAGGTCAGGAACCGCTACTAAACTGCTTGAGGATACAGAAAGCTTGAGGAATTTCTGATAAGGCTTTAGAAGGCATTTGGCGAGCGGCTGGGGAGTTCTGAGAGGACAATTAATGAGCACATGTCAGCGATAGCTGTGTGAGGTGGATAAAAAGCAGAATGAAAAATGCCAGCCCATTGGCTGGGCTACTGGCGCCGCACAGAGCACAAACTTTGAGCTACAGCTCATCGCACAGAGCTGAAGACACCAGCGCGGGTCAAACGTTTTATTATACGGTTGAATGGTCCGCGACAGTGTACGCAGCGCAGAGCCCATCAACATTTCTCAGGCCGTTCTGTGTTTCCACTGCACAGAGCCACAGCCGCCACTCAAAAATTTAATAAAAGAGAGAGAGTTGCTGTTTCTAGCAAAGACAGCGCAGCTCGGTGCTCGGGTTTCTTCCAGCTATCTTTGAATTTGCCTTGTCTTCTATCATTGTAACAGGGGTCAGACTTTTTAGTGGCCTGACCAGAAGAGTGGCTTGAAGACGGATTTTCCAGAGCCCACTGCTTGCTTCGACACTGAGTACTCAGAACTTGGACTCAAGCATCTGCTGCCATGGCACGATTGCGAGAAGCTCAAAATCTGCTGCTATTAAAGATGTTCTTGGCGTTGAGCGCGGCCACTCTGTTGGTGAGTTACAGCATAATTTATTCGTCGAAATTCACTCACCCTTCATCATAATCATATAGATAATAAAAGTAAATCCAAGCTCTGCATATGACGTTTTATTCAACAGTTTTCATGTAAGTGCTAACTTTGCCAAATTTTGATGGATCACCCGCTAGGCGAGCGATGCACGATCCGTTGGTCAGGCTGCTGCTTGAAGCAACAAGCTGAGCGGTGGCTGCCACTTGTTTACAACCAGATTGCAACTTCAACAGTTTGAAGTTCAATTCAGGGGGGCTAGCAGACCCCCTGAAACCCAAAATGCATCTGGATGAGTTCCACTTAAATTTGTTCCCGCATTTTCCGCCTCTCTGTGAACCGTTGAACCGCCACAATTTCAGCTGCTGGGGGCCTTTTCTGTCTTCTTCGACCCGAGGCCAAAACATTTACCGGCGAAGATTGACCCAGTTGTGCACAATAGGACCTTTGAGATCCCCAAACTTCTGCACTACACCTTCGCCTCCGAGATGATCTACGAGAACTACCGGCCAATCATCAGCAGCTGCCTGAAGCTCAACCCCAACTGGACTGTTTACCTGTGGCGGGACTCCGAAGCGATGATCCTTATCTCCGAGCATTTTCCCGGCTACATGAAGACTTACCTGAGATTCAAAGACAACCTGCAACGCTCCGACGCCATTTGATACGTCATCCTGTACCTGCTTGGAGGTATGGATAGCGCATAAGAAAAAATTAGATAAGGATGTAAGGGAGTGGAAAATGAAGGAGTTAGGGCTATTGTTGTGAAACGCGAAATCTCCGGGGCGGCTCGTGATCCTCGAGCAGCTACGGCCTCCTAAGACTAATACCAGAGTACAAGTACCCCTTCAGGGTGGCGAGCCAGTGATGGCGTCCGACACTCTGACCAAGCTGCCGGTGTCGGGCGGTGCGTACTATCGCTTCTCGTTCCTAGCCAACAGCTCGTCCCTACGGCAGTACCCGATACAGCATGTCCCGTACCGAACAATGAATAACACAACGAGACTCAAGTTCTTACTGAGGAACGAACACGGCGGGAGCGGCGGCGAAGGACTAGCCGGTAGCGCGGATTCTCAGACGTTGTGTACCCGTAGGGGCATCTCGGTTCTAATCGATATGGGCAGTGGAATCTCAGAGCTGAGTTGAGTTGGAAGGTAGCAGCCACAGTTGGTCCCTCACCGCCGCTACACCGAGCTAGATATATATTTGGATTGGCCGGCTAGGCCGCGGGGTATCGCCCCCCCCGCGCCCACCCGACCAGCCACACAACCAGCTTAGCACATTACAGCGAGAAAGCTGCTGATTGGCCGGCGCGTGAGAGAGGCGACCCGTACCAATCAGCAACTGCGCAAGAGACGGAAAACTTGGGGGGGAACGCGCTGAGAGGGGTGGCGCAGCCAGCCAAAGCCGGCCGGCTCAGACAGACTGGGGTGGGTGGTGCATAAACAACTGAGGAGGGGAAAGTGCAGTGCCCCAGTGCGCCAATCAACTGCAAGCCTGAGATCGCTAGGCAGCGAAAGTACACTACGGCACAACACTATGCATGCATGTTGTATGTACATGTGTATCACATATCGCCGAGTTTTTAGTTGCCAACATTCTTAATTTCTCACTCCCTGACAGTGCTTTTCTACTGACTGAATCCGCAGAATCATATTCTGTCTTTAAAATAGAAATAATCACATAATTAATAGCTAAAATCTGTATTTGTATCAGTTTTAGTCAATATTTTTGTCAGGAGGGGCATCTCTGAAGGTTCATAGTGGCCATGCAAATTAACAATATTCTCATAGTGGCCAATTAACAATATTCTCATAGTGGCCAATTAACAATATTCTCATAGTGGCCAATTAACAATATTCTCATAGTGGCCAATTAACAATATTCTCATAGTGGCCAATTAACAATATTCTCATAGTGGCCAATTAAAAATATTCTCATAGTGGCCAATTAACAATATTCTCATAGTGGTTCCCTTTTTGCAGGTCTAGAAGGGCGTCGCCATGGATTTTATGGCGCCGCAGGCACTCATTTTGGCGCCACATGCACTCATTTTAGCGCCGCAGGCACTCATTTTGTCACCACAGGCACTCATTTTGTCGCCGCAGGCACTCATTTTGGCGCCACATGCACTCATTTTGGCGCCACATGCACTCATTTTGTCGCCGCAGGCACTCATTTTGGCGCCGCGGGCATTACTTTTGGCGCCACAGGCACTCATTTTGGCGCCACTTGCACTTATTTTAGCGCCACATGCACTCAGTTTAGCGCCTTAGGCGCCATATTTTGGCGCCCTAAAGAAAAATAATTGATTACCACAGCGAGTCAAAAGGTTGGGTGGGGGGGGGGACAAAGCATTGGCATGTCCCCCCATAGCTTTTACTCGGGGGGGGGGGGGGTCTCCCCCCCCCCCCCCCCCGGTGGCGACGCGCCTGCAGCCTAGCATCCGATACCTGCTTTTCTTCACCCCTGAAACACCAAGTTTTTGTTTTTGGGTCATGTATAAGTCATTAGTATTGTTCGTGAGGTTCATATTCGAAAGTGAGCGCTAGTCAAGTACGTAGCAATTATAAGATAGCTTCACTTTCGTCAAGCCGTAGTTTTGTGTAATTTACATGTGGAGCTTTCTAAAAAGTATTTATCGCTTCCAATTAATAATCTTCTGAAGGCCTCAGTGAAGTCAAATTTGCATGGGTTCACACATTTCAGCCGTTTAAACTTGATCCAACTCTTTACTGTGTCGTACATGCAATTACCCAATTATACCTTTTAGCATTCTATTTGATTTTTCTTCATTCAAGTTGGTGCGCGGCCTGGCAGCTTAGCAGAGAGTTCCCACAGAAAAACCATAGAAAAGCAGACAACAAAGATCAAGAGTTGGAATGTGCCGAAATTAAAGAATAGAGCAGAGAGAACCTGAACAGTAAAATCAGTCTGGCGGACAGAGGGAGAACAGTATATATGAGCGGTGGTTTGGAGTTTAATGTCCGTGAAATAGGCCAGATTGATAGGGAAAAATATATTACCTGCTGAACCACTTTTAAGTCCATTTTCCTAGAGGTTGTGAAGCAGGCGCTTTCAGATATATAATATTGCCAACCCTCGCCCGCAGGCATCTACCTGGACATGGATGTCGAATGTGTGAAGCCGTTCGGGCCGAACCTCACCCGGCAGGCGGCCTTCATCGACCAGGAGCGGCCGGAGCAGACCAGAATCCTGTGGGGCACCGAATACAGCGCCATGAACTCTCTGATGGGCTCGGTGCCCGGGCATCCCTTCTTCAAAGCCATGGTTCAAAAAGTTCTCTACAAACAGCTGTCCAAAATGGCGCTCACATCAACAGGGCCGGTGATACTCACGCAGGTGTACAAGGACTACCAGGGCGACGAGTTCGCCAGCCGCTGGCCGGTGACGCTGCTGCAGCCCAGCGTGGCCTCCCCGCTGATAGACTGGCGGACCAACTGGACGCAGCTGTGCAGCAGCGCCAGTGAGTTGCCAGGCGTTCATGGCCTGACTGCAGAGAGCACCCAGGGCTCAGTTTTGACATGGGAAGCTTCCCGCTCGTTGGCTAGGAACTCAGGCAGTAAAAGACTGTAACGCATCACAGATGTGGCAATCAATCTGAATGCCCGAAAATGTCGCTGCAAAATTTATTAGCAAGAAATTACTTCACTCCTGCTTCGCTGCTAAAATTGCAGAGCCGCCCGGAAGCAAAGGTCTGATTTGGTTCGATCACGGCTGCCACCTGCTGAAGTGGAAAGACTGGAACATGGACGACTCGGACAACAGCACAGTGGCTGTGCACCGTTTCCTGCACCTGGGCTACCATTTTTTGATGAAGAAGCGAAAGGCGCTGTTTAATGTCACAGAGGCCTTCAAGCCAAGAGTGAAGCTGTATAACTCTGAATTGCAATCTGACGAATGTTCGAGTAAAAAGTCAAATTGCAATTAAGTGACAAATAAGTACAAAAGTCTATTTTTGGTGCTCATGGAGTTTGAATGCGCGATCTGCACCCAGAAACAGTTTCTTGATTTCTTTAGGCTTGCAGAATAATTTTGTGAGTGTTGAATCATGTAGACAACTGAATTTGGCAGGTCTCATAACAGTCTTATGTCATGTTTTTTTACTTTGAATGTCGAGTGCTTTTTAGAATTAACAATGGAAACTTTGTTGAATAATCTGTATTTGTGTAGCTCACTATCGTTCACACTGCATTGGCTGAGTCCTGATTCTACAGTAGCAAACAGCATATTGCTGCCAAAGTACGTTCGAAACAGGCTACTTTGGATAGCGCATTCAAGTAGTCGCGGTTATTCAAAGGAAATGTTTTCAGAACAAAAGCTATAAATTTTGCAGAGAGTAAAACGTCTTTTGGTATTACAAGCCTGCATGGTAATGAGTTGATATGGTCCACAGATCGTAAATACATGTTGCAGTAAGCCTTCCGAGGCGTAATTTGCAACCACTCCAATGGACACACGAGTTAAGAAGGATTCTCGTGCCTCTTAAAGCACCGCCATTACACAATTGTGCCTTCAATTTTTTACAATTAGATGTTCTCTAGGGACAAACTCCGCCTCTACTTCGACACTCAATTCATGCGCGAGCCAAATCTTCATGATGGAGTTACGAGGGGTATTTGTGATAGTTCGGGTTTGTGACAATTCGGGTTTGTGATATTTCGGGTTTGTGATAATTCGGGTTTGTGATAATTCAGGTTTGTGATATTTTGGGTATAAGATATTTCGGGTTTGTGACAATTCGGGTTTGTGATATTTCGGGTTTGTGATAATTCGGGTTTGTGATAATTCAGGTTTGTGATATTTTGGGTATAAGATATTTCGGGTTTGTGACAATTCGGGTTTGTGATATTTCGGGTTTGTGATATTTCGGGTTTGTGATAATTCAGGTTTGTGCTAATTCGGGTTTGTGATATTTCGGGCTTATGTTAATTCGGGTTTGTAATATTTCGGGTTTGTGATATTTCGGATTTGTGATGGGAAGTGCTTTCGGAGCTGTGACTTTTCGGGTTTGTGATGCCTCCCGTATAGTTGTCTGAAACTGATTCAATTTTGACAAAAGCTGAATTTTCAACTTTGTCAGGTCCCACTTCTACGAGCCTATATGGACTATCTGAATTCAATCGTAGCTCAAGTCGTTCATTTTCAAATTTTTAACCTCGTTGGCCTTGCTCGGAGACCGGCCAATTGAGCGGCGCATCCAGGTGCTGATTTCAGAATTATCAATAGAGATCTTCTCCATCTCCATGGTCTCTTCAGACCATTTAGTCTATGGCAAAAGCTCCCGATGGTCTGTGCACAGCTGGCAAAAGTCTGCCAAAATTGAATGCAGACTGTCAATATAGAAGTGGAACAGACAAAACAGAATCAGATTTTTTGAATAATTAAAATTAATTTATTAACTACTTAAAAAGAATAGTAAGAATATTATTAATAATAGCAATAATAATATTAATTGATTACACTTGCCCCAATTGGGCCAGATGTGCAACCGACAGCTCAGCCGCAGCTATTGCGCGGAGCATCTGAAGGCTGCTTACGGCTGTTCAGTCCAAGGACTGGAGGGTCGCCAAACTCACCCTCAATTACCCCAGCTAATGCTGGTGCCCATTTTACAGCTGGGTGAACTGAAGCAATGCAGGGGTAATTGTCTTCTTGCTCAAAGACACAAATTGTTCCAGTGGGATCGGGAATCGAATCCCGGACCTTCAAAAAGTCGTGAGTCCGACGCTCGAACCACTGAGCTGAACCCCCCTTGTCACTATAGAAGGCTCAGCTGCTCAAACTGAGGGTAAATTGTGTACATTTACGAGATAAAAAAGCATTCGGAATAGCAACACCAGCCGTACTCAGAAATCTTGAGTTTATTTGGCAATAATTTAAACTTGACAGACAGACTCAATGGAACGCTTTTATTAGGAATCAGAGAAGAAGCGATGTCTCAGCTGCGGAGGTTCTTGCAAATGACTTCGTTATTAAAAAAAGCTGGAAAGGTGAGAGCAGAAGTCACTTGGAGAACTTGGGATTAAAACAATAAAACAATATAGTAACTGGTCTCTGAGTGTTTGCAGATGAAAGTAATCAAGAAGCGCGTGGGGGTCAAATACAGCAAAGATGGACTATGCAAGACTAAGCTGGAGCTCAAATATATGCTTGAACTCGCTGACTAAACGGACAGAGGGGATAAACATGGGGCTGAAACCGGATTAACAAAGAGGCGTAAAACAGCTGGGAGCTTTTTGTAAGCGGCAAACACAAAAGGCATGCAATGGAGTTAGTTGTACATGCAGCATTGTTAAATAGACCCTTCAAATACTTGACATTTTTCTCAAATTTGTGTACTGGATTTATGTAGCGGGTGGCAAGTGGACCCGATAACCAAGAGCCATGGAGTGGGCGGCCCCTCCCACCTGTAGCAGAGCAATGGGCCCGTCCGATTCACTAGATTGCAAACAATTACAAATCAAAATCACTCTTGCCAGGAAAATTCGGCATTTTTTAAAAATTTAGATGCAGAGCTAAAAAGCAGTTGAAATAAACAGCAAATCGAGCAGGACAACCAGTGCGGTCCTGTCGACACCAAGGCGAGTTCGGCAGGCTCAAAAACTGAAAAGCTAAAACTAGTGAAAAAGGCCGGTCTCGTGAACAAAGCACAAAGACCAGAGGAAGACCCTTCGGAAAAACTGCTTCAGAATCGAATGCTGTTTAAAATAATGCTCATCAGTGCTCCTTCTCGCCCAGCATAGTCTTGATGTCGTGCTCGTAAATGGCGATGAGGAACATGACGACCACTCCGGTCAGGATGCCGGCGTTTTGCAGGATGAAGTGGGCGATGCGGGACTCGCCGGGCCGCACGTTCACAAGGTTGAGCTCAGGCAGCTGCGGATGAGTTCGAGAGAAAATAGCCGCTATTGGAGTTGGGCCATTCGGAAAATTCTCCCCCGGACAATTTAATGATCGCGGCTCGTCCACGAGACCGGATGTGCGAGACAGGAAGCCGGCTGGGTCTGTGTGTGTGTGTGTGTGTGTGCGTGTGTGTGTGTGTGTGAGTGAGTGAGTGAGTTATTGAGTGAGTTAGTGAGTGGGTGAGTGAGTGAGTTAGTGAGTGAGTAAGTGAGTGAGTTAGTGAGTGGGTGAGTGAGTGAGTTAGTGAGTGAGTTAGTGAGTGAGTGAGTGAGTGAGTGAGTGAGTAAGTGAGTGAGTGAGTGAGTGAGTGAGTGAGTGAGTAAGTGATTGAGTGAGTGAGTGAGTGAGTGAGTGAGTGAGTGAGTGAGTGAGTAAGTGATTGAGTGAGTGAGTGTGTGTGTGTGTGTGTGTGTGTGTGTATGGGTGTGTGTCTAGAAAGTTGTTCACGGGTCAACTGCAGCTGTTTTATTGATGAAGCAGCGCTGCCCCAGCTGCCGCCGGTGACCCAGAATGATGGGCAGGATTATTTGTGAGTCTGGTCTGGCTGTGGGTGTGAACTGTGTCTCGCGCAACTTTGCTAACATGAAGCAACACTTCAAAACAGTGTTGGGAGCAAACCACCAGCTCAATGCCAGAACGAAAGAGATTTCCCAATTATGAGTAAGCAGCATTTTCTCACATTAGTGGTCCAGCATCTCCGCGCTCTTTATTTGGCCTTCTTACTTATTCGAAAGTGTGAAAGATCGTGCCCAAATTAGTAGCTCGTAACATGGCTACTCTGATCACAAGATTTCAGACTCCGGGCCTCAGTCCCGCTCCTCACCATGTCCACCAGCGAGATGTAGATGAAGATGCCGCCGGTGATGGCGAAGATCCAGTAGCTCGCGCTGGTCACCGTGCCGATGTTCACCCCTATGGCCATCCCGACTGCGGCCAGCACAGAGGACACGATGTTGTAGAACAGCGCCTGCTTCACAGCCATCCCGGTCTTCAGCAGAACGGCGAAATCGCCTGAGAATTTTTGCGAGGTTTTGAGCTTTTTCAGCGACTACATTGCTGCCTTCTTCTGCAAACTTCACCCATCACCCATCACATCGTTTGACCTTTTAAGCTCCTTTCACTAATAACCCTACACGCCTTTCACCCCTCGCAGCCTGCAACTCTTAGCAGTTCCCTCCTTCAACCTTCACCGCCCGCTCACCCAGCTCGTGCGGCAGCTCGTGGCAGAACACGGCGATGCTGGTGGAGATGCCGCCCGTGATGCTCTGGGCGAAGGCCGCCCCGATGGCCAGGCCGTCGGTGAAGTTGTGCAACCCGTCGCCAAGGATCACCATCCAGGCCACAGAGGCCAGGGACCGCGGAATCTCCCCGCCGTGGCTGTGTCCATGGCCGCTGGCAGCGGCTGCCTCGCTGTGACCCGCCGGCTCCTTGGCCTCGTCCTGGCCTGCCTGACGAGCCGTCTGGCCCGCACGACGAGGCAAATTTCGCCACCGCCGCCACCGCCCCGCCGCCGCCGTTGCCGCCGCCGTCAGGAGGCTTCAGGTGGCTGTCGGCGTTGACCTCCGGCTCCGCGGCGTTGTTGAACCGGATCGGCGGCGGCTCGTGCGACTTGCGCCGGTAGGGCCGGTAGCGCTGCTTCACGGGCGTCGCCTCCGGCGAAGCTCCCCCCTGCTGGTCTGAGGGCGGCCCGCCGCCGTCCTCGAGTCGCTGTACTCAAGGTAGCTGCGGAAGTTGTCGATACTGCGCATGGCTGCAGCAGGGGGTCGGGTGGACCAGTCATCCTCTGCAGACACCCCGAATCGGCCACCTCACTCCCTAGCCTGCCAGGTCACTCGTTGACCTCCACCTTGTTCCCCACCGCCTCTCCCTAAACCCACCGCCTCTCCCTAAACCCACCTCGTCTCCCTAAACCACCTCCTCTCCCTAAGCCCACCGCCTCTCCCTAAACCCACCTCCTCTCCCTAAACCCACCGCCTCTCCCTAAACCCACCGCCTCTCCCTAAACCCACCGCCTCTCCCTAAACCCACCTCCTCTCCCTAAACCCACCTCCTCTCCCTAAGCCCACCGCCTCTCCCTAAACCCACTTCCTCTCCCTAAACCCACCTCCTCTCCCTAAGCCCACCGCCTCTCCCTAAACCCACCTCCTCTCCCTAAACCCACCGCCTCTCCCTAAACCCACCGCCTCTCCCTAAACCCACCGCCTCTCCCTAAACCCACCGCCTCTCCTAAACCCACCTCCTCTCCCTAAGCCCACCTCCTCTCCCTAAACCCACCGCCTCTCCCTAAACCCACCGCCTCTCCCTAAACCCACCTCCTCTCCCTAAACCCACCTCCTCTCCCTAAGCCCACCTCCTCTCCCTAAACCACCGCCTCTCCCTAAACCCACCGCCTCTCCCTAAACCCACCTCCTCTCCCTAAGCCACCGCCTCTCCCTAAACCCACCTCCTCTCCCTAAACCCACCTCCTCTCCCTAAGCCCACCGCCTCTCCCTAAACCCACCTCCTCTCCCTAAACCCACCGCCTCTCCCTAAACCCACCGCCTCTCCCTAAACCCAACGCCTCTCCCTAAACCCGCCTCTCCCTAAACCCACCTCCTCTCTCTAAACCACCACCGCCTCTCCCTAAACCCACCGCCTCTCCCTAAACCCACCGCCTCTCCCTAAACCCAACTCCTCTCCCTAAACCCACCTCCTCTCCCTAAGCCCACCTCCTCTCCCTAAGCCCACCGCCTCTCCCTAAACCCACCTCCTCTCCCTAAACCCACAGCTTCTCCCTTCCCTAAACCCACAGCTTCTCTCTTCCCTAAACCCACAGCTTCCCCTTCCTAAACCCACAGCTTCTCTCTTCCCTAAACCCACAGCTTCCCTTCCCTAAACCCACAGCTTCCCTTCCCTAAACCCACAGCTTCCCATTTCCTAAACCCACAGCTTCCCATTTCCTAAACCCACAGCTTCCCTTTCCATATACCAGCAGCTTCTCCCTTCCTAAAACCAACGCCCTTGCTCAGGCAGCAGGCTCGTAGTCACTGCAATGTCCGGCCGATCCCTGGTTTGAGTTCAGTTCGGCGCCACTTTACTGGCCCCTCGCCATTCATTTTTCAAAACTGCATGCAGCAGCGCACAGCGAAGCCTCTCCGGTCGGTAGGACCGGAAAAGCGATTTTTTGTTTAAACTGCCGACTGGAAAAAGTTGCCAAGCATCGCTTGTTGCAAAAGCAATTAGAGAGAGTTGTTGCACGCAGTAATTGCTGAAATCCTGTGACATTGGAACCGCCTGCCAACTTCCGCTGACGAGATCTGCGCATTGCCCATCGGCCCCGCCTGCGCATTCTCACCCTTGCTGCTCAACCCGGTGGGATGATGTCCTCGCAGGACTTGTCACCGTAGAGCCGGGACGCCCTGCGCTTCTGCCGCTCCAGGGTGGACATTCGATTGGGTGGCCCTCCTCCTGCTCCTTGCGCTCCTCCTCGCGGGGGTGGAGGAGCTGCTGAGTCTTGGTCAGGGATCCGCGATGGTCGGATCTTTAGATCCGGCATGATCGGGTCTCTAGATCTGGCATGATCGAGTCTTTAGATCCCGGATGGTCAGGTCTCTAGATCAGGCATTATCGGGTCTCTAGATTTGCATGATTAGGTCTCTAAATCAGGCATGATCGGGTCCCTAGATCCGCGATGGTCGGGTCTCTAGATCCGGCATGATTTGGTCTCTAGATCCGGGATGGTCGGGTCTCTAGATCCGGGATGGTCGGTCTCTAGATCTGGGATGGTCGGGTCTCTAGATCTGGGATGGTCGAGTCTCTAGATCCGGGATGGTCGGGTCTCTAGATTCGGCATGATTGGGTTCTATAGATGCGGGATGGTCGGGTCTTTAGATTTGGGATTGGTTAGTCTTTGATTTGGGATGGTTGGTCTCTAGATCCGGCATGATTTGGTCTCTAGATTTGGGATGGTTGGGTCTCTAGATCCGGCATGATTTGGTTTCTATAGATCCGGGATGTTCGGGTATGTAGATTTGGGATAACCGGGTCTCTTGGCTGATTTCAATCCTTGAGATTTCAGTATATCTCTTAACGATTTCGAGTTGTTCGTTCAACGAACAGAAACAACTCAATTCAGCTTTTGACAGTTTATTACACAACGGTTCTCTATGCTTTCCAGATAACCTGTATTAAAATTCGAAAAGTCATGTTCACTGAGCACAGAGCATTGGAAGCAATTTTTATTGCAATACTTCTTTTCTAACCCTCTTCTCTGCCGGTATCTCAGACGTTGCCCCCCCCCCCCGGTCGCGTCATCGATCTGGCCGGTGTGGCTGGCCTGTCGCTTCCCCCCGCAACCCCGACCTCAGCCTCACGGCCTGTCGAAGGCGGTGACATCGGTGAAACTCAATGCAAACAGACTGAAGCCTGAGAGGTGCCTGCGGGGCACTGCAGTCCCGCTGTCCCCATCCCTACCCCCCCCTGGACTGAGCGACCCAAGCGTGGCGAGTACATTTCGAGTCGAGCTTTTGAGAAGCCGCTCAGCTGATTCTGTC
This sequence comes from Macrostomum lignano, assembly GCA_002269645.1. Classification (NCBI taxonomy): domain Eukaryota; kingdom Metazoa; phylum Platyhelminthes; family Macrostomidae; genus Macrostomum; species Macrostomum lignano. The sequence continues at coordinate 46,124 of NIVC01004422.1, forward strand.
GGACAGACGGGCAGAAGTTCGAAGCTCGCCTGTGTGCAGGCAGGCTGGGCGGGGGCGGGAAGACCCTCACGCTCAGTCCATGTCTCCAGCCCTCTAGGACTTCGGCGACATTCACAACTGCTATGATCTGACTAGTGATGCTGCTGTGCCACTTGATAGTGATGCTGTGCCACTTGAGAGTGATGCTGCTGTGCCACTTGATAGTGATGCTGTGCCACTTGAGAGTGATGCTGCTGTGCCACTTGATAGTGATGCTGTGCCACTTGATAGTGATGCTGTGCCACTTGAGAGTGATGCTGCTATGCCACTTGATAGTGATGCTGTGCCACTTGAGATTGATGATGCTGTGCCACTTGAGAGTGATACTGCTGTGCCACTTGAGAGTGATGATGCTGTGCCACTTGAGAGTAATGATGCTGAGTTCCTGGCATTAGC
>NIVC01004423.1:0-46536 GCA_002269645.1 Macrostomum lignano
TCTGACTCTCATCACGTGTTTTGATTGTGTCAGACTGTCTGACTCTCATCACGTGTTTTGATTGTGTCAGACTGTCTGACTCTCTCACGTGTTTTGATTGTGTCAGACTGTCTGACTCTCATCACGTGTTTTGATTGTGTCAGACTGTCTGACTCTCATCACGTGTTTTGATTGTGTCAGACTGTCTGACTCTCATCACGTGTTTTGATTGTGTCAGACTGTCTGACTCTCATCACGTGTTTTGATTGTGTCAGATTCTGACTCTCCCACGTGTTTTGATTGTGTCAGATTGTCTGACTCTCCTCACGTGTTTTGATTGTGTCAGACTGTCTGACTCTCATCACGTGTTTTGATTGTGTCAGACTGTCTGACTCTCATCACGTGTTTTGATTGTGTCAGATGTCTGACTCTCTCACGTGTTTTGATTGTGTCAGACTGTCTGACTCTCATCACGTGTTTTGATTGTGTCAGACTGTCTGACTCTCATCACGTGTTTTGATTGTGTCAGACTGTCTGACTCTCCTCACGTGTTTTCATTGTGTCAGACTGTCTGACTCTCATCACGTGTTTTGATTGTGTCAGACTGTCTGACTCTCATCACGTGTTTTGATTGTGTCAGACTGTCTGACTCTCATCACGTGTTTTGATTGTGTCAGACTGTCTGACTCTCATCACGTGTTTTGATTGTGTCAGACTGTCTGACTCTCATCACGTGTTTTGATTGTGTCAGACTGTCTGACTCTCATCACGGTTTTGATTGTGTCAGACTGTCTGACTCTCATCACGTGTTTTGATTGTGTCAGACTGTCTGACTCTCATCACGTGTTTTGATTGTGTCAGACTGTCTGACTCTCATCACGTGTTTTGATTGTGTCAGACTGTCTGACTCTCATCACGTGTTTTGATTGTGTCAGACTGTCTGACTCTCATCACGTGTTTTGATTGTGTCAGACTGTCTGACTCTCATCACGTGTTTTGATTGTGTCAGACTGTCTGACTCTCATCACGTGTTTTGATTGTGTCAGACTGTCTGACTCTCATGCACGTGTTTTACTTGTGTCAGACTGTCTGACAATCAAGCAAAAACTCTGGTGGAAACGCTATCATATATACGAGCTATAGAAAACTAAAAATTCAACAGTGCGATAAGAGTGAGGTGTCTTCTATACTACAGAGCGGTCAGCTGAACTAAAATATTTCTGTTTAAGAGTCTACTTGACTGGTGAAATAAAAAAATGTCACGCTCACTTACTTTAGCTCAAAGATTACAGTTTTTGCGTACCGCAAGTCTATTGGAGCCAATGCTTTTTAAGCAAGTCAAAATTTTTAGGTAAACGGCGTTAGCAACTATGCCTTTAACACCTCGTCATCTTATTAGTCAAGTAAAAGTAAACAACAGGAGTAACTATCTGTTTGTTTACAAGTCTGAAAGCCTCGCCAGCTGATTAGCAAGGAAAGCTAGTTGCACAAAGGCTCCAACAGTCTTATAGAAAATTTAAAATATCACGAAAGCAGCAGCAAATGAAAAGTAAATAATAAAAGAAGCTCAACGCGGCGGCTTCAAACTCGGCGGAGGTTCTTCGCCGCTGCCGCTGATTAGACGACGACCGTTCGAGCGCTGACCGCCGCCGCTGTCGGCGCTGCCTGGTCGACCTCCGACGCCGCCGCCGGCAGACCCAGCAAGTGCGGAGCTCACTCTATAAGCGGCAAACTGCCTGCTCTGCTGCTTCTGGGCCAATCTCTGCAGAGCTTCATTCAGCGCCGCTTCGTCGTAGGCTGTCAACGAGCGAAGATTGCCGCTGGAGTTCACGGCGGCAAAGGAGGACGAGGAGTTACCGCGCCGCCGGCTCCGCCGCTGCCGCCGCTGCCGCCACTGCCGCCGCTGAGGCCGACGCCAACACGACTGGCTGATGGCCGGCTGAGGTGACCTGAGAGTGACGGAGTGAGTCTTGGGGAATGAGTCATTTAGAGTGAATCAGAAAGAGTGAATCATGGAAGTGAAGCATAGAGTGAGTAAACAAAAGAGAGTGTATCACAGAGAGTGAATCATAAAGAGTGAATCATGGAGAGTGCATCATGGAGAGAGTGAATCATAGAGCGTGAATCCTAAAGAATGAACCAAAGAGAGTGAATCATAGAGTGAATTATAAAGAGTAAATCCTAGAGAGTGAATCAGAGAGAGTGAATCAGAGAGAGTGAGTCATAGAGTGAATCACGTGAGTGAGTCATAGAAAATTAATTAGAGAGAGTGAATCCGAGAGAGTGAATCCTAGAGAGTGAATCAAAAAGAGTGAATCATAAAGAGTGAATCATGGAGAGAGAATCATAGAGAGTGAATCATAGAGAGTGAATCATAGAGAGTGAATCAGAGAGAGAGTGAGTCAAAGAGTGAATCACGTGAGTGAGTCATAGAGAATTAATCAGAGAGAGTGAATCCGAGAGAGTGAATCCTAGAGAGTGAATCAAAAAGAGTGAATCATAAAGAGTGAATCATGGAGAGAGAATCATAGAGAGTGAATCATAGAGAGTGAATCATAGAGAGTGAATCAGAGAGAGAGTGAGTCAAAGAGTGAATCACGTGAGTGAGTCATAGAGAATTAATCAGAGAGAGTGAACCAGAGAGAGTGAATCCGAGAGAGTGAATCATAAAGAGTGAATTATAAAGAGTGAATCATAAAGAGTGAATTATAAAGAGTGAATCATAAAGAGTGAATTATAAAGAGTGAATCATAAAGAGTGAATTATAAAGAGTGAATCATAAAGAGTGAATCATAAAGAGTGAATCATAGAGAGTGAAACAGAGAGAGTGACCGGAAGTGACACCATAAATCAAACTGATAATCCCGGCTCACCGGAAGCGCTAGACGGCCGTTTCAATCCGGGCGATTGTGAATAAACTTGCACCGCAGTTCGATACGAGCTGCCGAACAGCTCCGCCCCAGATGGACCGAATGTGCCGCTGCCACCGCCGCCGCCGCTGTCTCGTCTCTCCCGTCGATAACTCGACACGGATGACGAACCCACAATGGAAGCGGAACCGGAAGACGGATTACCGGAAGTTGACGCTGATGTTGACGCTGATGCGGTTGCCGATGCAGCGGCTGTGGCTGCCGCGGTTGCCGCTGGCGAAGCAATAAAGACCCGGCAGCCTTGTTAACCAGAGTGTAGCTGGTGAGCAGCGACTCCAGCTGGGATTCTTCCGCTAAGCGGAGAAAGCTGGTGAACTGCGGCTCGGGCACTCCGGCTGGGGCACCGTCTGCGTTTAAATTCGCGAGAAAAATATTCGCTTAGCTTTTCGCTACTGTAAGTAGGGTAGTTAAAATATTGAGCAACCCAATAAAGTGAGTGAGTTCACAATCATTCACTCTGTGATTCACTCTCGATATCATTCACTCTGTGATTCACTCTCGATATCATTCACGCTGTGATTCACTCTCGATATCATTCACTCACTCTGTGATTCACTCGCGATATCATTCATTCACACTGTGATTTACTCTCGATATCATTCATTCACTCTGTGATTCACTCTCGATATCATTCACACTGTGATTCACTCTCGATATCATTCATTCACTCTGTGATTCACTCTCGATATCATTCACTGTGATTCACTCTCGATATCATTCATTCACTCTGTGATTCACTCTCGATATCATTCATTCACTCTGTGATTCACTCTCGATATCATTCACTGTGATTCACTCTCGATATCATTCATTCACTCTGTGATTCACTCTCGATATCATTCACTGTGATTCACTCTCGATATCATTCATTCACTCTGTGATTCACTCTCGATATCATTCATTCACTCTGTAATTCACTCTCGATATCATTCACTGTGATTCACTCTAGAGCTCACTTTCACTCACTACCCAGTTCACTCTAAATTTGATTTTTAAATAAGAAAAGCTAGAAAAACTCCAGATTCCTCACCCTCCTGCTGCGGCCTCATCCCCTCGGTGTCCCGAGAGTAGGACCTGACAAAGTCAGCCAGCATGTTAGCCAAGATCCTCTGCCGCTGCCTCAGACCCAGCCTCCGACTTGGGCCGGCAATTTTCGCTCCAGCAGCCCGGCGCAGAAAGCGCAGCACCAAATCCAGCTGCTCGTTGGCCAGACGATCGGCCTCGTCGCCAGTCGATGGCGGCAGCTGATGATCGGCTAGCAGCCTGCGCTGCACTCGAGTCAGGTAGGCAGCGAACGCTTGGCGAGCCTGCGGTGTTTTTGTGTTTACAATCATATTTATAGAGATATGCTGACTGTGCTACTGGCAGTAGGCGGATTTGAATATTTATTATAACTCACTAACTGACTAACTGACTGACTGACTAACTGACTGACTAACTAACTGACTAACTGACTGACTAACTAACTAACTAACTGACTGACTAACTAACTAACTAACTAACTAACTGAATAACTGACTAACTGACTGACTGACTGACTGACTGACTAACTAACTGACTGACTGACTAACCAACTAACTAACTGACTGACTGACTGACTGACTAACTAACTAACTAACTAACTAACTGACTAACTAACTGACTGACTAACTAACTGACTAACTGACTGACTAACTAACTAACTAACTAACTGACTAACTAACTAACTAACTAACTAACTGAATAACTGACTGACTAACTAACTAACTAACTGACTGACTAACTAACTAACTAACTTACTAACTAACTAACTAACTAACTGACTAACTTACTTACTAACTAAATGACTAACTGACTAACTAACTAACTGACTAACTAACTAACTAACTAACTAACTGACTAACTAACTAACTAACTAACTAACTAACTAACTAACTAACTAACTGACTAACTGACTAACTAACTTACTAACTAACTAACTAACTAACTGACTAACTTACTTACTAACTAAATGACTAACTGACTAACTAACTAACTAACTAACTAACTGACTAACTAACTAACTAACTAACTAACTAACTAAATAACTAACTTACTAACTAACTAACTAACTAACTAACTGACTGACAAACTGTAGTGATCCGCTAATTGGTGTTAGGCGTCGCACTTTGTCAGCAGTCGCCCTTGCCTTCGCCCTCGCCCTGGGTTGCTGTCTGCCGCTGGTCAGCTTCCCGCCTCCCTCCTTTTGTCTGTCTGTTGCTGCTCCCTTCCCTCCCTTCTGCCCGTGTTGCCCTTCGTTTCTCAGCCCTCAGCTTCTCTGCTGTGGGCTGTTCTTGCTTCGTGAGTCTCTGTTTCCCTGTTATGTGAGCCAGTCACATGACAGGCCTTGCTTTCTTGGAGTCTTAAAGTGCAGTAAACATGTTTACATGTTTACATGTTTACATGTTTACTGCACTCGCTGTCCCTGTTTACCGGGTGAGTCACATGCTTTCGGTCCCCTCCCTTCTCTAAGGAGAGGAGTGACTCATGATGCTAAAAATAGCAACTGAGTCACAGCCATGTGCACTCTGCCGGGCGAGTCTCAAGTGACGTCAGTTCTAAAAATAGAACAAGTCACGAGGTCTTGTGCGCGGGTGTTTCCCGGCTATAAATAGGACCCCCCTCCCCCTTGTTTCCGTCATGGAGTTTTCAGTCATCAGTATTTGTAGCCGAGTTCCTGAGATTCTGACTATTCGTCTTCGGAATCTTCTTCTTCTTGTCTAGTTTTCCGGACTTCGTTCAGTTGCCCATTTAAGCTATCACCAATTGGCCTGACTAAAACTTAGACGCCCAAGCCTAAGGGAGGCTAACACTGCCTTCCCAGCCACCCCTGAGCCCGGCGGGGATCTGCTGATCAGGACGCCTTGTTCATTAATCTGCAAATCTGCACGCTGTGCTGAGTTCGTTGACTTGTTTATTTCGTTCCGACGGGAAGCTCACCTCACCGAAGGCCGATACCTGAAGGAACTGGTGGCAGCACTAACGCTACTGAGAGAGCTAAGAGAACTTCCCACTGAAGAGGCTCGAGACTTAAGGTAATCTTAAGTGCCTAAACCGGGAAGAAACACCATTCTACTTCATAACTAACTAACTAAGTCAGCATTGGATGCTCACCTGCACTTTAGTCATGTTGCCCCCCTGTTTGAGGACGGTCTCGGCGTCAAATGCAGGAGGTTTCACGCTTCGAGCCGCCTGCTGCTGCTGCTGCTTGCCAGGCCCAGGCGGAGGCTTATCAGCCTCAGTCTTTGTTTCTGTCTTTGTACCAGCCGCAACATCGACTGCCGCCTGCCCATTACCCGCGTCGACAACAACTTCCGGTTCGGGCGTGTCCGGTTTGATCAACTCGCCGCCCCGGAACTCGCCTCGGGCTGGGCGTGCGGCCCGAACACGGCTGGCCGCTTCGGCGGCAGGCTCTGCGACCGCGACAGCTGGCTGGAGCCGCGGCTGCGTTGCCTGCCGTGCGACGACGATGAGGCGCCCAGCTTCCTTTCGTAGAATAGAGTGCGCTGAGATGCGGACCGGTACATCCGGTGCACCTTGCGGTGGTGCTCGGAGTGAGAGTCCAGCACAGTGGCCAGGTTGTCGCTTGAGAGACTGTGCAGTGGCACCTGGGGTGGGGTGGGTAGACAGATAGATTAAAAGATTGATTAATAGATAGATAAAGAGACAGAGACAGACAGACAGACACACAGACAGACACACAGACAGACACACAAACAGACACACAGACAGACAGACAGACAGACAGACAGACAGACAGACAGACAGACAGACAGACAGACACACAGACAGACAGACAGACACACAGACAGGCAGACAGACAGACAGACAGACAGACAGACAGACACACAGACAGTACCTTGCACTTGGCGCCTGAAGCCTGCGGAGTGGACTTGGCCTGGCGCCAGACATTGGGAAACAGGCGCTGATGCAGCAGCAGGTTGTTGGGGCTGAGAGTCTGCAGGAAGCCGCTGTACGCCTCCCAGCTGTCTGGCGTGGGGAAAATCCGCAGCCAGCCGCCGCGCCGGTGGAATTCTTCCCGACACCGGCGAATCATTCGGACCTCCTCGGCGCTGAGCGGTGGGGCGGCACCGGCTGCGGAGGCAGCAGCAGGGCCCGATGACTGCTGCCGCTGGTGCAGCGGGCCCTGCTGCTGGTGCCAGCCGCCGAGGCGAGTGGCTGACAGGGACCGCAGGGAGCTGGCAGAGCCAGGGCGACTCATTTGAGCTTGCCGACTCCTGGCGACGGAATGGGAGAAGTTCGAATTAGGTTGTAAATCAAAAGATCCCGAATGCCGATAAATAAATCACTTATCCTAACAGCACAAGTTGAATTTTATAGAAATCCCAAAAGGGCGAGTACTCGAATACTTAGTAAAATCCTAACAACTCGAATCATCTAGTGAAATCCCAAATTTTAACAGCTTGAATCCTATAGAAATCCCCAAATCCCAAAAAATAAATTTTCTAATGAAATCTCAAATCCCATCAACTCTAATCTTCTAGTTCTAAATCCTAAATCCCAAATCCCAACAGCTTGAATCCTAAAGAAATCCAAAATCCCAACGACTCGAGTCTTCTAGTGACATCCCAAATCCCAAATCCCAACAGCTTGAATATTCTAGCGAAAGCCCAAATCCCAATAAACTCGAATTATCTAGTGAAATCCCAAATCCCAATAAATTCCAATTATCTAGTGAAATCCCAAATCCCAATAAACTCGAATTATCTACTGAAATCCCAAATCCCAAATAAACTCGAATCTTCTAGTGAAATCTCAAATCCCAATAAACTCGAATTATCTAGTGAAATCCCAAATCCCAAATAAACTCAAATCTTCTAGTGAAATCCCAAATCCCAAGTAAACTCGAATCTTCTAGTGAAATCCCAAATCCCAATAAACTCGAATATTCTAGTGAAATCCCAAATCCCAATAAATTCGAATCTTCTAGTGAAATCCCAAATCACAAATCTCAACAGCTTGAATCCTAAATAACTCCCAAATCCCAAAGTACCGGTACCGGTGGAATGTTAAATAAATCCCCCTCCTCAAAAAAACGGCACAATTAGAAATCGATAGAAATTCCCATAGAAGTTTCCCACCTGGCAGCGGACACCGGGCTGTCCCTGGAGCCGGAGCCGCTTCCCGCCGCGGTGGCTCTGCCAGAAGTGGTGTGCAGCTGCCGCAGCATTGGGTCGTGGCAGACGAACCCGACTAAAGACAGCAAATCACTGAGCATGTGACATTTGATCTTGAAATCCAATGGAGAATCGCAGGCCAACGACGGACTCAAGTTGACCTCAAGTAGCCAGGGGCGAAGTGTGTCGTCTATGATGATGTCGAAGCCGTATAGTTCGAAACAGTTGCCTTTGTGAGGCTGGAACATTTTGCAGGCAGACGCGATGGGCATCTCGACGCTGAGGATGGCCTTCACGATCACGTCTTCCAGGCGCATCATCAGGGCTGACGTGTCGTGGCCTTCGGACTTCAGGTACCTGAGTGCGCGAGTGTGGGGGAATCTCGGGGTGTGGGGGAATCTTGGGGTGTGGGGGAATCTTGGGTGTGGGGGAATCTCGGGTGTGGGGGAATCTTGGGGTGTGGGGGAATTTTGGGGTGTGGGGGAATCTTGGGTGTGGGGGAATCTCGGGGTGTGGGGGAATCTTGGGGTGTGGGGGAATTTTGGGGTGTGGGGGAATCTTGGGGTTTGGGGGAATCTTGGAGTGTGGGGGAATCTTGGGGTGTGGGGGAATTTTGGGGTGTGGGGGAATCTTGGGTTTGGGGGAATCTTGGAGTGTGGGGGAATCTTGGGATGTGGGGAATCTTGGAGTATGGGGGAATCTTGGGGTGTAGGAGAATCTTGTGGTGTGAAGGAATCTCGGGGTGTGGGGGAATCTTGGGTGATTGGGGGAATCCCATGGTGATTGGGGGAATCCCATGGCGATTGGGGGAATCCCATGGTGATTGTGGGGAATCCCATGGTGATTGTGGGGAATGTCAGGGGAATCCTGGAGTGATTTGGGGAATCTCTGGGTGATTAGAAAGCTACATTTCTGTTTGCATTAAGTGATCAGGAAATTACGATTAAGATTTTTAGTGAGATAATTTAGACGCAATATTGCTCACCGTAGCAACGCTCCTAGCGACCACTTGTTGCCGTAGTCTTCAACATCTGCATCGTCATTTTGCACATACTCTTGATTCTTCTTATTAACGCTATAGTTGGTGAGGTGCATGCACTGGTTGCGGCTGTACCTCAGTGCCGCTTGGTATTTCACGGTGGCAAACCTGGCCAGGCCCTCCTCGTACATGTAGATCACCAGCGGGTCATACGAGGTCACGGCTACGTAGATTCGCAGATCAAATTTGAAGCCGTCAACTACGAGGGGATTGGCAACGTATTTGCAGACCACCAGCTGATCGTCCAGCGGGATCTGGTCTGGGTGAGTAGCAATGAAAATCCCCCTGCCTCTACTAGAAGCAATTGGCTTCACAATAAACGGTCCCTTGTCTTTCAGATAGTAGGTGCAAAATTCTTGAAATTCAGCGGGAAATATGAATGTCGGCGGGACAAAGTCGAAATGTTTGACACCTTTGAGTTGTTGAAGGCGTTGTACATTTTTGTAGAGCCGATCTTTTCGAGTGAGCTCGTAGGACCTAGGGAAATGGTTGACCTTCTGGAATTCGCTCAAACTGCGCAGAACGTAGGGCTTGAGGTGGCTGCCAGTCCACATCAGGTTGAAATCTGAGCTGTTTGGGTGAGTCTCGTGGAAGCCATGTGACACCAGGATTGTCTTGAGCAGCTTGCAGTCGGTCTTGATAATTTTGAAGGCCATGTGATATTTTTCACCAACACTGCGAAACTGAGGATCTCGGCGTTCCACGGCGTGAGGGGAAAATATGAATATTGGGAACTTTTTGTTTGGCCCGCACCATACTATGCAGGGCGTGTCGGCATCTTTCACGATTATAGGCTCTTCTGTGGTCTCTGTTGCATCGTCCGCCTCTTCCTCGGCTTCGTCATCTTGGACTAGCTCGCTCAGGTCCTCTGAAGACTCATCAGCACCAGCTGCAGACATTCGAGCCAAGTGGTCCTGGATTTATAGATGACACTAAGCAAGTACTAGCAAAGCTTGCATAAGAGAGAAATTTTGTTAAACAAATTGATTGAAAAAATATTGACATCATATTACGAGTATTGTGACAAATTTACCTGTCTGTAAGATTTTAAGAAACTATAAAAATATTATTAGGAACAATATATATATATTAAAAAGTTATTTCTTAACATTAACACTGGACTAGAAATAGAAACAATACTCTAGCTTAGAATGACCTATCAGTAAAAAAATTATTTGGGCCTAACAAAAAGCACAGCTACATAAAAAATTATTTAATTTCAACTTTTTTATATACTATGCAACTCAAAGATCAAAAAGTATTTATTTACAAATAAAATGTAGCTAGCAAGTGCTAAAAAAACAGAAATTGAGAAATATCATGTTATATAATATATGCTTTCTTGTTTTTTATGTCTGCTTTTGTGTGTTCTTTAACAAAAAAGATCCTCCTTGTTTTATCGTTGCTTGTTTAAGTTAGTTAAGTTCCTCACTATAAACGTAAGTTTTAGCCATTTGCCATTTACATACGAATAATGAATGCAGATAATAATAGCATGATATCCACCTATACTAAAAATGGTTTATCGGTGTCTATAATCTATCTAAGTAGTATGACACTCAAAATATAAAATCTCAAAAATACTGACATAAGATTTGACCTAGCGATCAGAAAAGGAAACAAAAATACAACTATTTACAATTGATCGTTGAAGTTAGGCGATTTGAGCTCAATACAGCTAACAATTTTGAGTTAAGTACAGATGCTGATGGGAATGATGATACAGTACAAGTTGAGAGAAAATGTGGCATATTTTACTGGACTGAAAATTTGGTAATGCCATCTGTCTGTCAGTTATAATTATGCCCTGAAGTTTAGTCAGTAAAAAACAAAGTTTTTTGTTACGGTTGAATAGTTAAATGACAAAAAGTGTCCCAAAAAATTATGCGTGACTATAAAATGTGTTAAGTTACAGTAGATGCTTATTTAACTTTAAAAAAGCGTTTTTTTCTAGAAAACAGACATTAAGTGCATTGCACTTGCGCAGTACGTAACGTAGGTTTAGCGGAATAAAAAATATAAAATAAAGTTACCTTTTGTTTTGAGTTCTGCCATTTATTTAAAACCTATTGAATTTTGCTAGTATAGACTCGTGAAAATAGAAGTTTCTAGCTAGGTAGGTCAGGTGTATAGATAGTAATATAGGCCTAGTCAAGTCAGGCAGTCAACAAGGATAGAAGTTTTAATTAATCTTAATTAGTGCTCGGACCAAATTTTTTCTACAAATTTCTTGATTGTTTATTTAATCAATTAGAATTTGAAAGATTTCTTGTAATTTCACAAATATATTTTAGATTAGACATAGGCCCCCCTAGCATTTTAATTTTTTCTAATAGCTCAAACCCCCTGTCCTATCTTTAGCTTGTCAAGTACTAATTAAACAATTCACACTTGGCTAGAAATCATAGTTGTGCAGACAGTGTTAAATTACCTTTAATATGGCCCCAGATAATAATAATTCTACTACTGCCACTCTTCATCTGCCATGTGATGATATTATTCAATTCAAGGTAAGAGCTTGACTGAGACTAAGCCATAGGCCGAGGCCTAGAATCTAGAATCTAGTATACTATACTGATACTGTATAACTAGGCCTATATATATAGACTATATCTATAGTATCTGTATTTGTAGCTAAAAGTTAGTAAATTCTATTGTATTGACTTATTAGGTTGTAAAAGCTATATAGTATTTATACTATAGACCTGTTAACACTAAAGTTAAAATTAGGCCAATATTTACTAGTTTTAAATATAATGCCAACGGATGATTAAGTCCTAGATACTAGAGATTAAGGATTTAAGGAATAAAGAAATATGTTTATTGTGTCCTAGGTCTAGTATTGCTTTTATCAGTCTAACTGAGAATAAAGCCATCCAAAGTGAGAATCCTACCTACGCTGACTGCGAAAAGCCTGGCTGCATGCAGCCTTAGTATATGGGCCATAGACAATAAAAGACAAACAAAGTGATAAAAAGCCATCCAATGTGAGAATTGATTGGTCTATGTATCGTATTCTTTTATTTTTATACCTTCTGAGCTTCTGAGCCATATGACTAGCCAATCCTAGCTTATCCTTTATAGTCTATGGCTCATAGACTAGGCTGGATGCAGCTAGGCCCTTTGTATTCAGCGTAGGCAGGATTCTCATATTAGATAGCTTTTTATCACTTTGCTTGTCCTTTATTGTCTATGGCCCTGGCCCATAGACTAAGGCTGCACGCAGCCAGGCCCTTCACAGTCAGTGTAGGCAGGATTCTCACTTTGGATGGCTTTATTCTCAGTTAGGCTGACAAAACCAATAGTAATATAATTAAATAGATAAAGGCTAAAATTAAAATGAATAGGGTATTTAACTTTTAATATGATAGAGCTCCTAAGTCTCTAAGCCATGGAGTAAAGCAAAAATGTTATACTATTTTCACATTGTGTAGTTTAGATAATAGGAGCTAAGGCCAAGGGTAAGATAAATATAATCCTAACCATATTTTATATCTTAGCTATTTTTTATTGCTATCATTTAGTCCTTTATTATTATTATAGATTATCATAGGCCTAATAAATGATAAAAGAACTATTGTTATTGCTATTTGGTTTGGTATCATTTAAAGTTATGGTAAATTATAGGAATTAGTAAAGACAGATCTTAGAGATTTAGTATAGGTGGATTATACTATTTAGACAAATATTTAATTCTTAATATTTAATTTTAATTAAAGAAAGAACAAATTTTATTGAATCTAGAATATAAAAAATAACAAAATACAATTAAAGTATAAATACTTCAAAGGAATACCAGTCCTTTAGTCAATAGCTTTAAGTATAAGTGTAGATCAGTTATATCAATTACAGTAAAAGGCAGTTGCAGTACCATATAATCTGACTATATTGTTTTTGTTTATTAATGATATTGATATCTTATACCTATCTCTACATATAAAAATCAAAACTCTATATGTGTGTCTGTCTGTGGACAATTTTGATTGCTATGGACTCCTAAACTGCCTAACCAAATGACACCAAATTTTGCACCCACCTTAAACTTACTATGGAGAATGTCTTAGGCTACCTTAAAATTTCCTAGACTCAAGTCTTCCTACCTAAAAGTACAAAAAAACTGCTCAAAATGTGCAATTTTTTTCACTAAATCCTCCATAGCACTGCTCCACTTCTACCGATTCTTTTCAAATTTGACACAAACAATCTTCAATTATTTTGGCACAATTGTGTAAAATTTCGAGTCTTAAAGTTGATCCTGAACGGCGCTGTGCACTTTTAAAATTAGGCTGTTTTTTCATTGAGGCAGCCACCCAACCTCATCCCGCCTGCCTCTCTTTCCCGATCCTGATCTGGGCCAAGATGTGTAAAAGGGTTTCAAAATTGACTAACTTTCAGCTACCATAAGTTTGCTCCACGTGAAGCGATTGACTTTAAACTTGACACAATTCTTCATTGACTCATTCTCTATCTAAATATAAAGTTTCAACTCTGTAACTCAACCAAAAAAGAAAGTGTAAGCATGTGAAGTTTGTCTGCTTTTTCTGTTGTTTGTGCCACTCACTCACTCATTCCTAGAGAGCCAGACAAAGGGTCAGGCAATAGGGCTGAATGTACATGGCAATGTACAGTGTTTTGGAATAGCTTTGTTTGTGGCTTTCTCTGCACCCCTATGGAGAGGCTACGTTTAGCCATCCATAACAGCACTGTCCTCTATATAGGCAAACTCTGCAGCAGTTTAACAGTGGATGGCAATTGGCAAATCAAGGTAATCTAGCATGGTTTGTAAAAGCAAAATATTTATGAAAAGGCAATGCAATGCGATTCAACCCTACTAAATTAGTCACACGACTCACACCATGAAAATTGTAAGTTCTCTTAAAGGTACTTTTAAATTTAAATGGCCTCCTAAGAAATGCATATTTCCTTGGTTGTTAGACTGTTGCAGACTGCAGTGGAGCTGAAGATACAAAAATTCCTTTCAGGACTGCAAATTGGGAAGAAAGATGACATGATCAAAGCATGAGAACAACAATGAGAGTAGTATGTCCCAGAAACTGGCTTTCAAAGCAGGGATCGGCAGACTTTTACTTCAAAAGCCAGATAAAGAATACAGCTTATGTGCGGGCTAGATGAGAGTGGAAAGGAGAAGGAATAAACTATTCGAAAAGAGGAGAGGCAAGAGGGGGGTAAGAAAAAACATAGAAGATAAGAGAGACAAGTGGTGAGGAGAGAGCAGAGAAGAAGGGAGGAAGAAGCAAGAGGAGGGGAGAAAAAAGGGAGAGGAAAGAGTAAAGGTGAGAAGAGGGGAGATATGAGAGAGTAGAGAAGAGAGTTAAGAGATGAGAGAAAAGAATAGAGAGGAGAAGGAAGAGACAAGAGAAGAGAGGGAGAGAGGAGAGAGGAGAGGAGAGAGAAAAGAAGAGATAAAAGATATGAAAGAGAAGAAAGATGAGGGAAAATACGAAAGAAGATGGGAGAGAGGAGAGAGGAGAGGAGAGAGAAAACAAAAAGTAGAAAGGAGAGAGGAGAGGAGAGAAAAAAGAATAGGGAAGAGATGAGATAAGAGAGATGAAAGAGAAGAGAGATGAGGGAAGATACGAGAGAAGAGAGGAGAGAGGAGAGATGAAGGACAAGAGAGAAGAAAGGAAACAGAAGAGATGATAGAAATTTTAAAGGATCCAAGGGACATAAGGAGAGTCAGGGAGAGGCCAGAGTTGCCAATACATGTTTTAGAGTCAGACAGACATTGCCTGGCATTCTGCAGAGTATCCTAGCCAACAATATCAATGTTTGCTTCAAACCCTAATTTTACACGAATGTGCTCCATTTTATGTCTATCTCTATCCTACTAACTATTAATTTTTGTGTATAGCCTTAGATTTCAGAATACATGCAAAAATAGTTCCGGGGATTAGAATTCCCTGGGTTCAAAATCCGCGGGTTTCAACAGCTTGTTTGTATATAAGTTATTAAAAGTGGTTTTAAATGTGTTTCAATATCACTAATTATTGCCAATGTTATATAGTTTTACAAGATAATTCCAAGCTTATGTACTACATGTGTTTAGTTGGATTATATCTAAATCATATATATTAATAAACAAAGAGAAGCCCAATGTACTGAGCAATAAAAAGGGACATTGTATAGTATGATTAATAGTATTTTAGATAGTAGCATACAAACAATTATTGGCTTCCTAAGCTGCCTACTATATACTAAGGTATAAATATAGCAAATGACTATTTAAGACTTTGTGATATTAATTAATAATATATTATAGATACAATCTTATACTAGAATTAAGAAATAAAAAGGCAATTTTCATTTTTATCTTTAGCTTTTATATCAAAATTAACTTTTTCTAGCCCTTTGGAACTTACAATAGAAGGAGACCTATATTAATGATTAGTTAATTTTCAAAAACAATTTTAATCTAAACTTATTATGTTCATTTTCACAGTGAGTTAATAAAATTGTCAATTGTGTTTACAAATTGAAATAATAAACCTGTTTATTCTTTATAGTGAACAATCAATAGCAATAAATTTGTGGGTCAACACAATAGTTTTGCTAAGATATAGCTTTTGTAAGCACTTAATTATGAAAAATATTAATTGTTATTTGTTTGTTACTGTTGGTTCATTACTGATATAACATAAAGATCAAGTTGTTAAAGAAAATCTTAAATAATAAATGTAGAGAATTAGGGGAAAATCACAGGTATTTTGGGGAAGAAAATCACTGATAATTATAAGAAGGCAATCACTGGTAATTAGGGGAAGAAAATCACTGAAAATATTTAATAACAAACTTATAATGTCTATAATAATTTTATTATACAGTATGATTAAAAAACATTTATATATCACTCCTTAGACATAGGCATGAAAATTCTAGCATATATGGCATAACATAGACTATGGTAAATGTAATAGCAAATCTGACAAATGTAGATTTTATTCTTAGTCTTAACAGGGCCCCTGTTTAATAAATTTGTTGCAAATCAAGTTGGGCAAAAATGAAGCTTTTCTTTTCATTATTTTACAAATATAGTTAAAAATTAAAACTGATCTATAGACAAGAATTGAATTTGTAAGTACAAAGTTTATGCAAATTTTTTTGTTATATTATTTGTGAGTTATGCATTTTCAATCGCAACTAAAATTCACCTAGAAGCAGCTCGAGTCTGCTCGGAAGGTTGACGATCGGATTCAAAATGAGCTAAATAGTCGCCTGCCGGCTTCCGCTTATTTTCGTTCCAAAGTTGATCCCCGCCGCGTCTGTCAGGAGCTGTTTGAATCGCTGCGGTGCGCCCACTCCAGCCGGGATTCGGCAATTAAACGGTGCATCAACCTCACGGAGCAGGAGGTGCGATCTATGCTGGGCGAGGCTGGTCAGGACAAAGCTAAGGGCGGTGCTGCGACTGGGACTGCCTCTGGCGCTATTGGCAAATCGCAGTCAAGGTCAGGCTTAAATCAAGGGGATTGTTGCTTATCAAGTTAAGTAATGAACACAACCCTCGCAAATCCTGAATCTTACTTAACTGAGCCACTTCTACATTCCCAAGATCCTTATTCGATGGGCCATATTCCAGATCCTCAGTTGCTGGGCCAGCCTCCCAGATCCTCAGCTTCTGAGCCACAGCCTCCCAGAGTGTCAGTTGATAGGCCAGCCTCCCAGAGTGTCAGTTGATAGGCCAGCCTCCCAGAGTGTCACTTGATAGGCCAGCCTCCCAGAGTGTCAGTTGATAGGCCAGCCTCCCAGAGTGTCAGTTGTTAGGCCAGCCTCCAGATCCTCAGTTGCTGGGCCAGCCTCCCAGATCCTCAGTTGCTGGGCCAGCCTCCCAAATCCTCACTTGTTGGGCCAGCCTCCCAGATCCCCAGTTGCTGGGCCAGCCTCCCAGATCCTCAGTTGCTGGGCCAGCCTCCCAGATCCTCAGTTGCTGGGCCAGCCTCCCAAATCCTCACTTGTTGGGCCAGCCTCCCAGATCCTCAGTTGCTAGGCCAGCCTCTCAGATCCGTCACCCACAACACGTCACCATCCAAAACTCATTCCCAACTACCCAATGAAAATATGTCACTGCAGGCTGCGCCAGCTCCGCAACGACCTATACGAAGAGGAGATAATCCAGCGCAACACTTACAAGTTTCTATACGAACGATGTCGCGATATCTACGTGCCAACTGACCTGCCAACTGACCTGAAATTCTCGTAGTGTTTAACTGATCGACTGGCAATCGCTTCTCGCCTACATTATTATAAAACGGCCTTTGTCTCAAAGGAAATAATTTTGCTAATTCAACCCGATGAAAATTGTTTTCATCTCGTGCATGTGCTCTTATAGACTACTGTTAGTAACATTGTGTGTAGGTAGCAAGTTTTCTAATATACAAATAATTTTGTTTCTTAGACGTTTCTAAACTCCCTTAAATATCATATGTTTATTTTAGTTCCGTAATGTTCCACATAAAAATTATGTGTAGATCATGCATCATAATATAATGAAAAATCTTTCGGGGTCACATTATGCGACCAAACTTTATTGAACTTAAAAGTAGAATTTTTATTACTTATTGAAATTTATTTCTCGTTTTTCAGCTAGCTTAGGGTTTTTGTCGCTATACTAATTTTAAGTAGTATTGTAGGTTAGTTTTTCTGTGAAAGAACCGGACTAATTCGGCATTTTACTCGTAGGTACAACCCATGATATAATAAGCATAATCGTTTAGACTACTTAGCTAAAAAGTAGTTTGAACGAATATTATTTTCTAGAAAGTTAATAAACTACTACTAAGTAGTATCTGTTTAAAATATAAATTAATTATCCCTCTTAGTAGTTGGATTTGTACTTTTGTAGCTGTAGTTACAGTATAGAGATAAATTTTTAATGCTGTAAAATTTTTGCATGGCTCAGCAGACGCGAACTCGTAGCGGTGTTGCTACCAGTGCCGATGTTATTCACTTTGCTGGCGACAGCTCTTTTAGTAATATGGTACGGTCTATTGTCATTTATTATATAAAGTACGCTCAGTTCTATTTTTTCAAATTTACAAATCTAAGTGCTAATGATGGTAATTTATTTTTTATTTTAGGACTGTGATAAACGGCTGAAGCTTCCAAAAAAGTGAGTTATTCAACTTTTCTAAAAATAGATCTTGAAGTACTATTACTATAACTCTATTAGTACATTTGTTAAAGTGCATTTAATAAAGTACACTAGTTGATTTGTATCAAGTACATAAGGATATTATTGCTTTTTCTTTCAGAGCATTGGTTAATTAGGTACATTCATATAATTCAGTTACTAAAGTACACGATTTAAGCAGTATAGTCAGGAAACTCTATTAAAGTACATTTGTTAAAGTGTCTTGAAAAGCACATTCATTAAAGTGCATTTTTTTGGTTAAATTGCATTGAAGAAAAGAGCGTCTATTTAAGTACATTTGTGAAGTGCATTAAATAGTTCATTTTACACCCTTTATGTTCTTGTTGTAGAACTGGTTTCGTGTATGACGAACGCATGACGTTGCACAAACACGATTGGAACCCGAAATTTAATGAAGCTCCGGAACGAATCACCACCACCCATGCCAGGCTGTGCGAACTGGGATTGGTGCAACGATGCGAGCGTATTAGTGTGAGGATTTGTCTGTGTTTTATTTTATTTATTAGAAGCAGGGGGGTTGTGTGCACCCTGGCGCACTTTAAGCGACATAGGCACACAACCGGCGGGAGGCATTACTGCCCATTCCGCCGACTCCCCTGAGCAGGCATACAAGCGCGCGGATACGTACGCAGGCACATACTCACACAGAAGTGTACAGCGGCCCTAACTTTATTTTCTGGTTAGGCATGTACACTTCACTGCGCCTTGGGGGGTTGGCTCTCAAGGCCGTTAATTGCACGAGCAGAGCCAAGCCGAGATTCCAATTCAGCTCCAAATTAATGTGACTGCACTTGGAATCGAGCCTGGGCCGCTGGCACACCAGAGCAGCTGCGCTACCGCTGGGCTACGGCCCCCCCCCCTTTGTCTGTGGTTACTAAGCTTGTTTCTAGGATGTTCATTTTGGTTTCTATTCCTGTTGCTAGGCTTAGTCGCTGCTGCTGTGAATCGCTAAGGGGTGACTCTTTTGTGACTTTTAAACGACTCAAACGACTGCAATGCGACGGAGAGGCGACTGTTGATTCACGAGAGCGCATCACGCGAGTTGCAGAATCGTAAAAAAGAGTCGCTAAAAAGTCGTCCAAAAGTCGTTGTGTTGGCGCTTAATAACTTTCCAAATGCGAAATGCGATTCTAATTCATCAAGTGACGCAGATGCGCTTTAGACGCAACCCTACAGTCCCAGAGTCGTTCCAGAGTTGCAGACCATAAAACATCTTAAATTGACACTTAACGCGACTGTTTAGCAACTTTTGCCAAGATATCGTTTTCACATTGGAATCCGCGATTTTTTTGTAATCTGTCTCAGGCTGAACCAATCACCGACGAAGACATCCTGCGGTTGCATTCGCCCGAATTGCTGCAACTATTAAAAGACAGTCAGCAGATGAGCGACGAGGAACAATGCAAACTAAGAGAGAAATTTGACGAGGCTCCGCTTAGTGTGGTAATTAGAAACCATAATTGCATGCTTTCAAATCAATTTACTGATAACTTTCTATTTAGCCTACTTCCAGCAGAGTAGATAAGGTTTTTTAAGTAAAAATTTGTTTACACTTTAGCACACGCACGATGCGGCCCGTCTATCAGCCGGCGGTTTGCTAAAACTGACCCAAGCTGTTCTGGATGGCAAGTTATTAAACGGATTCGCTCTGATCAGGCCGCCCGGGCATCACGCTATGCGCGATTATTTCAATGGATTCTGCTATCTTAATAATGTTTGCTTGTCGGCGTTGAAAGCGCTGTCTAGTTCCGAAGGAAAGAGGTTCGATTTCTGTCATATTTATGAATTCTCCGGTGACTATTTATTGATACTTTGATTTTGGGGAATCCTTTGTATAGCTTTGTTAAATATCGTGTCTATTTATAGCTCTGTGGCTGTAATTCCGTGTCTATTTATAGCTCTTTGGAAATCCCGTGTCTAATTATAGCTCTTTAGGAATTCCGTGTCCATTTATAGCTGTTTGGGAATCGCGTATCTATTTATAGCTCTTTGGAAATCCTGTGTCTATTTATAGCTCTTTGGAAATCCCGTGTCTATTTACAGCTCTTAGGGAATCTCGTGTCTATTTATAGCTTATTAGGAATTTCATGTCTATTTACAGCTTTTTGGGAATCATGCGTCTATTTATAGCTGTTTGGGAATCCCGGATCTATTTATAACTTTTTGGGAATCCCTTGTTTATTTATAGCTCTTTGGGAATCCTGTGTCTAATGTAGTGATGGATCGAAATTATTTTTCAAATCCAAATCGAAATTTTCGGTTCTTTAGAATCGAAATCGAAATTGAAATCGAAATCAAAATCGAAGTTTTTTGAGCTTAACAAATTTTTACTTTTTCGCTAATCATGCAAAAAGGTTAACACCTTGCCTCTGCATGTATGAGCTTACATGTTTTATAAAAAAGTATCTTTGATATGTTTAAACCAGAATACTGAAGATTTAACTTAATTTAATAAAAATACGAAATAGAAAATGCTGGTGTATTATGTATTATACACTCGTACATAGAAATATAGTAGTTGTATTATACTTCGCCGCTGTTTAAGCTGAAGATCTAGATACGATTAGCCTATATCCATTTCATTAATTCTTCAAGTCTTTAGCCAATTAAAATCCACGCCGATGAGTTCAGCCAGTGGGCTTGTGGAGGTTGAGGTGGGTGCAGCACAAGGCCTGGAACAGTGTGTGCCCCGCACAATCTTTTCTTGTAGAAAAGGCGATTCTCACCTCCCCACTGAGTCTTTGAACCGCACTTCCTTTCACTTCCTATAGATTTTCTTACTGGTGTAGCATGATCATCAATGTCTAAATTGTTAAAATATAACCAAAATTTCGAAATGATTTTCGATGAATGGTGTCGAAATTCGAAATCGAAATCGAAATTATTTCGATGCAAAATTAGTTTCGAAATTTGGAATATCGAAATCGAAATCGAATTTCGATCCATCACTAGTCTAATGCTGCTTAGTGAATCCCGTATCAGTTTCATACCATTGGCACCATATGCCTGCTACAAGTTGAATTTTCCTCAAATCTCCCCAAACCGGCTTCCCAACCAGAATCCTGATCGTAGACTGGGACGTGCACCACGGTCAGGGCATTCAGCAGGCGTTCTACAACAGCTCCGATGTGCTGTACATCAGCATCCACCGCTACGAGCGCGGCGAGCATTGGCCAAATCTGCGCGAAGGCGACTACGATTTTGTTGGCATTGGCAACGGCCTTGGTTACAATGTGAACGTGCCGCTGAATGAAATTGGCTTGTCTAATGCGGAATATTTGGCCATATTTCATAATTTAATACTGCCTATTGCTACAGAGGTTTGTTATTAACTTATTGATTGACCAAGTTGAATTAGAGGTTTCGAAATGAGATTAAAGCTTGGGAGATGAGATTGGAGCTTGTGAGATGAGATTGGGGCTTGTGAGATGAGATTGGAGCTTGGGAGATTAGATTGGAGCTTGGGGATGAGACTGAAGCTTGGGAGCTGAGAATGAAGATTGGAAAATGAGATTGGAGCTTGGTAGATGAGATTTGAGCTTGGTCGATGAGATTTTAGCTTGGAAGATGAGATTGAAGCTTGGAAAATGAGATTGGAGCTGGAAAATAAGATTAATTTTTTGGAGCTTGGTAGATGAGATTAAAGCTTGTGAAATGAGAATGGAGTTTGCTAGATGAGATTGAAGCTTCTGAATCTGAGTTGTGAGATGAGATCGGAGCTTGGGAGATAAGATTGGAGGTTGTGAGTTGTGAGATGAGATTGGAGCTTGGGAGATAAGATTGGAGCTTGGGAGATGAGATTGGAGCTTGTAAGTTGTGAGATGAGATCGGAGCTTGGGAGATAAGATTGGAGGTTGTGAGTTGTGAGATGAGATTGGAGCTTGGGAGATAAGATTGGAGCTTGGGAGATGAGATTGGAGCTTGTAAGTTGTGAGATGAGATTGGAGCTTGGGAGATAAGATTGGAGGTTGTGAGTTGTGAGATGAGATTGGAGCTTGGGAGATAAGATTGGAGCTTGGGAGATGAGATTGGAGCTTGTAAGTTGTGAGATGAGATTGGAGCTTGGGAGATAAGATTGGAGCTTGGGAGACGAGATTGGAGCTTGTAAGTTGTGAGATGAGATTGGAGCTTGGGAGATAAGATTGGAGGTTGTGAGTTGTGAGATGAGATTGGAGCTTAGGAGATAAGATTAGAGCTTGGGAGATGAGTTTGGAGCATGTGAGTTGTGAGATGAGATTGGAGCTTGGGAGATGAGATTGGAGCTTGTGAGTTGTGAGATGAGATTGGCGCTTGTGATGAACAGACTACACATAGTACTTACTTACTAATAACTCTATTTCACTTCAGTTTTCACCGGATCTGGTGTTTGTATCAGCTGGATTTGACTGTGCCATTGGTTGTCCTTTGGTGAGCTGTGGTTGCTATGCCCGCATTTATAATGTATACAGATTTTATTCTTTCATACCAAAGAGAATTTCGAACTAAATTTCAGGGCGAAATGCGGGTTCATCCAGCCTGTTTCGCTCATTTTACTCATTATTTGATGTCGCTGGCCAATGGTCGCATTGTGATAGCGTTGGAGGTGAGTAACGTTTGCAGGAATAGGGAAGTAACACAGAAAAGGGTTGGAGGATCGTAAACATTGGGGAAGAATCACGGGTAATTAGGGGAGAATCACTGGTAATTAGGGGGAGGAAATCACAGGTAATTAGGGGAAGACAATCACAGGTAATTAGGGGGAGGAAATCACAGGTAATTAGGGGAAGACAATCACAGGTAATTAGGGGGGAGGAAATCACAGGTAATTAGGGGGAGGAAATCACAGGTAATTAGGGGAAGACAATCACAGGTAATTAGGGGGAGGAAATCACAGGTAATTAGGGGAAGACAATCACAGGTAATTAGGGGAAGACAATCACAGGTAATTAGGGGGAGGAAATCACAGGTAATTAGGGGAAGACAATCACAGGTAATTAAGGGAAGACAATCACAGGTAATTAGGGGGAGGAAATCACAGGTAATTAGGGGAAGACAATCACAGGTAATTAGGGGAAGACAATCACAGGTAATCAGGGGAAGACAATCACAGGTAATTAGGGGAGAATCGGGATTACTTTCATTCAAATTCTATTCCCAATTTCCGCAGGGAGGCTATTGTCTCTCTTCCCTAAGCGAAGGCGTTGCCATGACAGTCAGGACGCTATTAGGCGACGCTTGTCCCCGACTCGAGGCCCTGGGCGAGCCGTCGGATAGCATCAAAGAGACTTTGCTGAACTGTCTGACAGCTTTGAGGCCGTATTGGAAATGCCTGCGAATGCAGGGCTCCACTGGTGACATGTTGATTCCGGATATATCGCATCTCAGCTTGAATTCAACGTGAGTTCGAAATTATAATTGTGGCTAAATATGCGACTAATCATTGTGGCTGTCTGTCTTACAGTCTATGTCAAACTCAATAGATACTTGTGCGACGAATTTGTCATCTATTTTCACTTATGTAGTCTTGTGTCACTTATGCCACTTATTTGGACACTTCACTTTTGAGATAAGTGTCCGAAAGATGCGTCTAGAGTCAAATAAAAGATGAACTGTGCCGCAGACAGACAGACACACAGACAGAAAGACAGACAGACACACACACACACACAGACAGACAGACAGACAGACAGACAGACAGACAGGCAGGCAGACAGAATGACAGACAGACAGACAGACAGACAGACAGACAGACAGACAGACAGACAGACAGACAGACAGACAGACAGACAGACAGACAGACAGACAGACAGGCAGGCAGACAGAATGACAGACACACAGACAGACAGACAGAATGACAGACAGACAGACACACAGACAGACAGACACACACAGACAGACAGACAGACAGACAGGCAGACAGAATGACAGACACACAGACAGACAGAATGACAGACAGACAGACACACACAGACAGACAGACAGACAGACAGGCAGACAGAATGACAGACACACAGACAGACAGAATGACAGACAGACAGACACACAGACAGACAGACACACACAGACAGACAGACAGACAGACAGGCAGACAGAATGACAGACACACAGACAGACAGAATGACAGACAGACAGACACAACCAATGATTTGGTACCAATGATGCAGCATTAGCTTTTGCGGTATGGGCCTTAGGGTAAAAATGGCACCCTATAAGTGTAAATTAAAAATCGCCACTGAACTCCTTGAACTCCAGCCACGCCACTAAGCTGAAGTATCCGTGGGTGGAGTACAATCCAGAACTTACTCCTGAGCAACTAGTCGCCTTCGCCAAAGAAGTCGACCGCCTCACAGCCCTTGCCGACCTTCGACCTGCCGATGCCGACGCTAACAATTATCGCACCTGTCTGGCTTACGACGTTAAAATGTGCAGACACGAGAACCTGCTAGACCGGAGCCACCCGGAACTGCCTAGGCGCATTGTGTACATCTACGATCAGCTGTGCGCCAAAGGCCTGTCTGGACTGTGCCGATTTGCCAGCTCGCGCAGATGCACAGACGAAGAGGCGATGCTGTTTCATACTCGCGACAATCTGGACATGATGGCCGCTTGGAGAAATTTGGACTCGGAGAGCGACAGATTTGCCGAGTTGCAAAGTCGATTTGATTCACTTTATGTGCATCCGGTGAGATGTTTGAAACTGTAATTAACCTGCCTCTAAACCTTTTTATAGGGCGAAAATTCTTGTCTATTACATAGGAGTGAGATTTCCCAAATCTTTAGGTGAGAGATTTCCAAGTGTGTCTCATTGTGTCTGTGCGAGATTTCCAAGTCTGTCTCAGTCTGTTACTGTGAGATTTCCTGACTCCTTAGATGTGAGGTTTCCCGAATCCTTAGAGGATCTAATCTAATCGAATCCTTAGAGATGAGATTTCCCGAATCCTTAGAGGTGAGATTTCCCGAATCCTTAGAGGTGAGATTTCCCGAATCCTTAGAGGTGAGATTTCCCAGATCCTTAGAGGTGAGAATTCCCGAATCCTTAGAGGTGAGATTTCCACGTTTTTCTCAATCTGTCACTGTGAGATTTGCAAGTGTGTCTCATTATGTCAGTGTGAGATTTCCAAGCTTGTCTCACTCTGTTAGGTGAGATTTCTAAGGAATCTGTCAGTTTCTAAGGCAGATATCCAATACTAACCCAATCTAATTGCGATGAGAGTTGATCCAGTCGAAAACCCGCAACCGATTTTTCAGCTGTCCTACGATGCCGCTCAGCTGAGCTGCGGCACTCTGCTCTCAGTGGTGGAAGAAGTTTGCTCCGGCCGCAGCAGAAACGGTTACGCAATAGTCCGCCCGCCTGGGCATCACGCAGAATCCGACAAGCCTCGAGGCTTCTGCTTCATCAACAATGTAGTGGTGGCGGCTCGTTACGCTCAGACTAAACATTCTAATAAAGTACGCCGCGTACTTATCCTAGACTGGGATGTGCATCACGGAAACGGAGTTCAAGACGCTTTCTATAGTGACGACTCTGTGCTGTACATCAGCCTGCACCGCTACGACTTTGGTCGCTTCTATCCTGGTAGTAGCGGCGCTAAGGAGAATGTCGGCTGCGACAAAGGATTGGGGTACAATGTTAATGTGCCCTGGAATGTGAGTCAGTTCTAATGTTATGGTAGTGGGTCCGGATTCTGGGTCAAGGGGTCCAGATTCAGGGTCAGTGAGTCTAGATTCTGGGTCAAGGGGCCAGATTCTGACTCAATGGGTCTAGATTCTGACTCAATGGGTCTAGATTCTGACTCAATGGGTCTAGATTCTGACTCAATGGGTCTAGATTCTGACTCAATGGGTCCAGATTCTGACTCAATGGGTCCAGATTCTGACTCAATGGATCTAGATTCTGACTCAATGTTTCTAGATTCTGACTCAATGGGTCCAGATTCTGGGTCAGTGAGTCTAGATTCTGGGTCAGTGAGTCTAGATTCTGGGTCAAGGGGCCAGATTCTAACTTAATGGGTCCAGATTCTGACTCAATGGGTCCAGATTCTGACTCAATGGGTCTAGATTCTGACTCAATGGGTCTAGATTCTGACTCAATGGGTCCGGATTCTGACTCAATGGGTCCAGATTCTGGGTCAGTGAGTCTAGATTCTGGGTCAAGGGGCCAGATTCTGACTCAATGGGTCTAGATTCTGGGTCAGTGAGTCTAGATTCTGGGTCAAGGGGCCAGATTCTGACTCAATGGGTCCAGATTCTGACTCAATGGGTCTAGATTCTGACTCAATGGGTCCAGATTCTGGGTCAGTGAGTCTAGATTCTGACTCAATGGGTCCAGATTCTGACTCAATGGGTCCAGATTTTGACTCAATGGGTCTAGATTCTGACTCAATGGGTCCAGATTCTGGGTCAGTGAGTCTAGATTCTGGGTAAAGGGGTACAACTGGGTCAGTGGGATAACGATTTTGAGTAAATGAATCTAAATTCTGGGTCGGTGAGTCTAGATTCTAGGTCAATGGGTTGAGAGTGTAGGTCAATGGGTCCAGAATCTGGGTCGGTTAGTCCAGATTCTAGGTCAGTGGGATGGACGTTCTGGGTCGGTTAATCCAGATTCTGGGTCAGTGGGATTTAGATTCTGGGTCAGTGGGATTTAGATTCTGGGTCAGTGGGATTTAGATTCTGGGTCAGTGGGATTTAGATTCTGGGTCAGTGGGATTTAGATTCTGAGTCAGTGGGATTTAGATTCTGGGTCAGTTGAGATTCTGGGTCAGTGAGTCTATATTCTGGGTCAAGGGGTACAACTTCTGGGTCAGTGGGATTTAGATTCTGTGTCAATAGATACAGATTCTGGGTCAGTAAGTCCAGATTCTGTGTCAGTGGGATTTGAGGTTCTGGACCAGTGGGGATTAAGATTCTGGGTCACTCAATGAAAACCTCAGGATTCCAATGATCAATCATACAGTCACCCGTCCCAAGTTCAATTCTCAGCCTCAACTTTGCCCCCCACCCACCTGCACTCTCAAATGCATAGGGCAGAGTCGGGGACGCCGAGTACTTGGCCGCTTTCCACCACATTGTGCTGCCAATTGCTCAGTCGTTCAATCCCGACCTGGTCCTGGTCTCCGCTGGCTTCGACGCAGCAGTTGGCGACCCGCTGGGCGGATTAAAGCTCACCCCTGCCTGCTACGGTCACCTGGCTCACCTGCTGTGCGGCCTGGCTGGTGGGCGGGTCGTGCTGGCGCTGGAGGGCGGCTACAATCTGGCGTCTATTGGCGAGGCCTCGTGCCATTGTGTGGCTTCTCTGCTGGGCCTGCCGCCCCTGCAGCTGCCCAAGCAGCTGGTGCCAAACGTTCAGTGAGCTGATGGGTTCTATTCGCATTCTATCCTGATTCTATTCGACTTCTATCCAGATTCTATTCGCATTCTATCCTGATTCTATTCGACTTCTATCCAGATTCTAATCGGGTTCTATCCAGATTCTATTCGACTTCTATCCAGATTCTAATTGGATTCTATCCAGATTCTATTCGACTTCTATCCAGATTCTATTCGCATTCTATCCAGATTCTAATCGGGTTCTATCCAGATTCTATTCGACTTCTATCAAGATTCTATTCGCATTCTATCCAGATTCTAATCGGGTTCTATCCAGATTCTATTCGACTTCTATCCAGATTCTATTCGGATTCTATCCAGATTCTAATCGCATTCTCTCCAGATTCTAATCGGATTCTATCCAGATTCTGATTGGATTCTATCCAGATTCTACTCGGATTCTATCCAGATTCTAGTCGGATTCTATCCAGATTCTAATTGGATTCTATCCAGATTCTACTCAGATTCTATCCAGATTCTAATCGGATTCTATCCAGATTCTAATCGGATTCTATCCAGATTCTAATCTGATTCTATCCAGATTCACTCTCGTGTTCAATATACATTCGACCAGACGTATATTTGATTGATATTTATTAAATCCAATATTAAAACTTTTCAGTGGTGTCAGAGCAATCAGGGAAGTGATCGATATTCACAAGGCTTATTGGAAGCATCTTAAGTTTTCAGGTATGAGTTTAATTCAGTTTTACACAGTATTTAATTTAGAATATTGTGAGGAAAGGCATATTTTTTACTTGCTTAATTTTAATTCCAGACGATATCCCGAACTGGGTGACCAGCCTGCCAGAGGATGCCACTAAGTGAGCGTTTATTTATTTGTTTATTTAAAGTTGTTCCACAGACACATATGTACAAGTACAATGTGTTTATTGTCGCTAAAGTCACACACAAACAGATGTACAATGCGTTTATTGGGTCTAGTTGCACAGATCGGCCTTTACGTTCGTTATTGTTCATTTTAAAAGCATTGATGTATAGAATTAATACCGTGCAGACTAATATGTTTCATTAATTCCCTCTCGTAACCCCGTGCAGATCAGCTGACAGCGTCAACACTTCGGTGGACCAGCTGGCCCGAGAACTCGACAATTTGGACGTTTCCGCCGCCGCAACGTCGGTGACAGACTTCATCGAAGCTTCTTCAACTGCTGCTGCTGCTGCTGCTGCTGCTTCTGGCGGAGCTGTCGGCGGTTTTGAATTTCTTCTTCTAGAGGATCAGCAATTTTTTGCCGTTCATCCTCGATCGGATTGTCCTCACGTGATCCAGCCGAGTCACGTGACTCGCATAGCCGACGGTCGCGGAGTTGACGCTCGAGCAGTCTGTCAGACTTGCTCGGATGGCAGCGAGAACTGGCTCTGCCTGGCCTGCCTGGAGACCCACTGCGGCAGGTACGTGTCTAAGCACATGCTGAGCCACAGCGAGTCTACTGGCCACGTCATCGCTCTGTCATTTAGCGATCTGTCTGTGTGGTGCTACCACTGCGACTCGTACATTGTGTCGCCTGTGGTGGAGCCGTTCATTGCCGCGGCTGCCAGGTCCAAGTTTGGCGAATAAATTTTGCTATGCGAATATGCACTACTGATGTCAGACTGTCCGGCTTTAATTATATTCTAAGATAATCAATAAAATCATATCTAATTGTTACTGTTTTGCTGAATTTTATTATTTTTATTTTATTATAATCTTATTTTATGCTGCAGATGAAATTAAAATTCCCTACTTGAAATCTGGTTAATTTAATTGATTAATTCGGCAAGTTTGAAAATCAATATATTGAAATGCATAACGTTGTTGCTTCATTGTCTAGTTGTTTTAGGGGCTGATCTCCAAGGCACAGAGAGTGTACATGCCTGACGATTAGGGCCACTGTACACCCTGTGTGAGCGTGTGTGTGACTGCGTGCTTGCATACAGTATTGGAAGTTAGTGGAATGGGCAGAAGTGGTGTGTGGGGGACACAGCCGTCCTGCAAATATTTGCTATTTATTGTTTCGTGGGAAACAAGTATTTTCTTGGTGCTTTCACAACTGGCAAATTTAAGCAAACTTAAAAGCAACAAGTGAAACATGAATTGCTGCGCTCTCTGTGCTGGATAGTGCTTCACCTTGCGGATTTATTTCCAACATACCGTCTCAAAAGAGATCGGTAAATTTTGGGGTAGTTCTACGCAGGTATACAATTTTGTAATGCATTCCAACGTTTAGATGTATTTGTCTTGACTACAGGTCGATGGTTGCTTTCGTCGACTCGTCTATTTCATTTGGTGTTTTGCTTAGTACAGATAGGCAGGTACAAGCCATTTTTTGTTCCTGAAGCCGTCGGAGAGCCACTTCTTGTTCCTGAAGCCGTCGGAGGGCCACTTCTTGTTCCTGAAGCCGTCGGAGAGCCACTTCTTGTTCCTGAAGCCGTCGGAGAGCCACTTCTTGTTCCTGAAGCCGTCGGAGAGCCACTTCTTGTTCCTGAAGCCGTCGGAGAGCCACTTCTTGTTCCTGAAGCCGTCGGAGAGCCACTTCTTGTTCCTGAAGCCGTCGGAGAGCCACTTCTTGTTCCTGAAGCCGTCGGAGAGCCACTTCTTGTTCCTGAAGCCGTCGGAGAGCCACTTCTTGTTCCTGAAGCCGTCGGAGAGCCACTTCTTGTTCCTGAAGCCGTCGGAGAGCCATTTCTTGTTCCTGAAGCCGTCGGAGAGCCACTTCTTGTTCCTGAAGCCGTCGGAGAGCCACTTCTTGTTCCTGAAGCCATCGGAGAGCCATTTCTTGTTCCTGAAGCCATCGGAGCGCCACTTCTTGTTCCTGAAGCCATCGGAGAGCCATTTCTTGTTCCTGAAGCCATCGGAGAGCCACTTCTTGTTCCTGAAGCCATCGGAGAGCCACTTCTTGTTCCTAAAGCCATCGGAGAGCCATTTCTTGTTCCTAAAGCCATCGGAGAGCCACTTCTTGTTCCTGAAGCCGTCGGAGAGCCACTTCTTGTTCCTGAAGCCGTCGGAGAGCCACTTCTTGTTCCTGAAGCCATCGGAGAGCCACTTCTTGGTTTCTTGTCGATAGTCTGCCACCTCATGGACTCCGGTTACTCCATCCTTAGTCTGTAAAAATCAACCAGAAATGAAGTAGAAATTCAAATAGCACTTCAATCCAGAATAACCATAAATTTCTATAACTGTCTAAATCGAATTTCGCACTTACGATGTCACTTGATGCCCCGTCGACAGAAGCAGTTGAGAATGCAAGAACTGAAAATGGTAATGATGCGAATCAAGCAACGTGAAACTTCATTAAACCTTGGAATAAGCAAATACGAGCGATGTGCCATGATGCACATACCACAAGCGGCAACAAGCCAAGCAGTTGGTCGCATCTTTGCCGGTGTTGCAAGAACACTGTTCGTTTAGTTCTATTATTTTCCTTAAATTCTGACTTGTTGGATTTTATTCAGCTGATTGAAAGTCTCTTGATTCCTTGACTCAGCGAAAGAAAAGCGAAGGTATTTCGCAGACTTACATGGAGGCTTCCATGCGCCTCCGCTCCGCATCCAGTTAAAGGTCTTGTCGGTGCTTCGACCAATCAGAAATGTTCGCCCAAATTTATCAGTTTTAACGACAGTGAAGCCGCCTGCCAAGTTAAAACCGTCAGTTTTAACGCATTTTTCGTTGTGTCAATAGTTGAATTTCCGTTTAAACAAAAATGCATTGTTTGAGTTGTATAAGGTTCTAGAGTGAATGCAGTGTCTGTGCTGATTCCCTTGCAAAATTCTGCATAGAAAACTGCTGTCAAAGTTAATTTGGCAGCCGGTTCCGCCTTCGTCAGCTGTGCTCAATTTTCCGTGTATATCAAATTCTTCATCAAACTATATTCTGCTGGGGAACACAGATTGCTTGGCCCGGCAAAGGAGCCTCCTGATTGAATTTCCTGCATAGCTTGGCTTCTCCCGGAACAATATGTGCTCTTCTAGCGGAGCCTTGCATGGCTTGACTTTGGCTTGTTCGAGATGCAATCTGCATGCGTCCAAGAGTTGCTTGCAACATTGATCAGATTAAGCGGCCACTCTTTCAGGGCAATCTTTTCGGCTATTCAGGTCGAGGTTCAGATTGTTTAATCGCAACAAAGTACACCATATATTTCAACATGAATTTTCAGTAACATAACACTCGTTCACCCGACCGTCAAATCAGTCATCGAAAAAAGTCAAGACGCCCGGTTAGCATTTTAGTATACTCCCGTCGTGTCCTAAGAAAAATATGGCCACTTCAGGACATAGGTTTCCACTTCAGGACATAGGTGGCAACTTCAGGACATATGTGGCCACTTCAGGACATAGGTGACCACTTCAGGACATAGGTGGCCATGCACTTCAGGACATAGGTGGCCACTTCAGGACATAGGTGACCACTTCAGGACATAGGTGACCACTTCAGGACATAGGTGACCACTTCAGGACATAGGTTGGCACTTCAAGACATAGGTGGCCACTTCAGGACATAGGTGGCCACTTCAGGACATAGGTGGCCACTTCAGGACATAGGTGGCCACTTCAGGACAATAGGTTGGCACTTCAGGACAATAGGTTGGCACTTCAGGAATAGGTTGCCACTTCAGGACATAGGTGGCCACTTCAGGACATAGGTGGCCACTTCAGGACATAGGTGGCCACTTCAGGACATAGGTGGCCACTTCAGGGCATAGGTGGCCACTTCAGGACATAGGTGGCCACTTCAGGACATAGGTGGCCACTTCAGGACATCGGTGACCACTTCAGGACATAGGTGGCCACTTCAGAATATAGTTGCCTACTTCAGGACACACGTGGCCAATTCAAGACTCGGCTGGTCACTTCAGGATACATGTGTTTACATGCACTTTAGGATATAGGGTGTCTACATGTGTATGTAATTTAATTTCAATTTAAAAAAAGGAATTTACATTTAAAGTGTTCGATATTTAGTTTGCTTCTATCTTCCTTGCATTTTATCTTGATTGACCTACTTGGCTGCGATCGGAGCTTTCAACTTCTACTTAACATGCGGCCAGAGAAGTTTTTGGTGTCAGGTGTTAGCTTTCGGGCTCTTAATTGTGACCTCGCACTGAGTTACGAAGCTTGGAAGAAGCTAGCCAAGAAAGTCTGACTGAAAAAAAGGGATCGCCACGTATCGTGAAGTAATGATTTTTTCGGTCGGATTTATTTAAAAGTTCTGTAAGCTCGTACAAGTGTAGAACACAAGGGCTAAAAGTGATAAGTTTAGGGACGGCTACTAATCGATCGATAGAAATGCCTGCGAGTGATTTTTTGTTCGTATCCTTTTAAGGCCTTGATAAATTCTAATATTCAATACATTGGGTCACTGAGTACAGATATATGGTTTATAGGCTCGTAAAAACAGCTATCAACTAAAAAGCAAAGGTCCGATAGCTATAGGTAATTAAATTTCAGGCAACAATGATAAGCAAAAACGCGTTTCTCAGCCAAATATCAATAATTTCTTAGCTTACTACTCACTGAGACAGCTAAGTAGTATGAAAGTAGCGCATAAATTCTGGTAATTTCTCTATTTCCTAGAATATGCGGTGTGCCTATGGCAACAGAAAAAAATTAATGTGGTTTGCGCGGGCATGAAAAGAGAGACAGGGACTGCGTGAGAGTTTTGTATTGCACATTGGTAGAAATATTAAGCAACGTACTGAGTTTGCTGGGTGAGCATATAGAGTATACACCAAAATGGAGAAGAGAGAATGACAGGGGTCGTTCGTTCAGCTAAAGCTATAGACTGCTTTTTAAAAGAGGCTCTTTAATTTATTGCCAAGCTTCTGGCAGCAGAGACTTAGTGGTGTTGCCCCACAGGGGGCAGGGAGGGATAGATCGCATGTACATGTACGTACAGTAGATACTAATAGCTATACTCAAACGAAGCTCCGAGCTATACTAACTGCACAGCGTGAGGTACGTAGCAGCAATTATATGCGCAGATATAAGCTACTCGTAACCTCTCGTACAATAGCTCCGAATACATAAGACACAGCGCAAGAGTGCAGACATTTTGTAAAGCTTCACTTTCTGATCTTATTGTCGTAAGTTTCCAGCGTCTGACCCGCGCGACTAAATTAAGAGCATATCCAGAGAATCTTCTGTGGCCTGAAAACTGTAAGCTGCATGTTTGACCGCTGCTAAAGCTAGTTTACTGCATGCATTTAATATTTCAGCTCAAATTAATGGGGTACTGCTGCGAGGCAATTATGTCATATATAAGTTCGCTAGCTCCAAGCCACAGGGTGCCTCAAAACTTTTAAGCACCACTTTCTGCAAGCTATACCCACCAGCCCGCAATTATGAAGACCGCGGTTTCAAAGGGCATGCATCGTTTCGAAGATGGGTGGAGATTCAGATGGGCGAGCGACTGTCCAGATGTCCAGATCGATGCGTCTTGCCATCAGGCACAATTGAGATTCAAGCAGGTTTGCCTGCCGCACCTCCCGAATTCGGTACAAAGGACCCGACAGAATTCCCGCTCCAAGTTTCACTCTCTCTGCGAAAGATGGCACAATTAAGTGTGACTATACGGAAGATGTACGTGCGACCCTGAGCTTTAGACTGAGCAGTTCTTGCGTCCGTCTTGTCCGCGAACTTATGACACAATTATCCCCCGTAGGGGTACTACGAGTACAGTAGTCATGCATTACAGAAAATTTCACCCCAAAAACAGAGTCCAGGAAATAACGGCCGATCGATCTCTTCCGGAAGCCAGCTACATAAAAGCACAATATAATGGCGGAAACGAGTGAATGGCGGGAGGACATGCGAGATACA
The DNA here is from genome assembly GCA_002269645.1 of Macrostomum lignano. Classification (NCBI taxonomy): domain Eukaryota; kingdom Metazoa; phylum Platyhelminthes; family Macrostomidae; genus Macrostomum; species Macrostomum lignano. The sequence goes on from NIVC01004423.1 coordinate 34,432, forward strand.
TTCAACATGTTCGACAAGAACGGAAATGGAGAAATCGAAGTGAACGAGCTGAGAACCGTTATCCAGTGCCTGGGACAGAATCCCACCGAGAAGGACGTACAGGTAAGAATCAGATAGAACATGATTAGGGTCGAGGGATGAGAAGAATATTGACTGCTAAGGATAGAAAAGATATTCGTACAAAGTAAAGATAGTGAGACAATTAGGGTGGATGAGTGTGGTAAATGGTATGGTACTTGAGTAAAAAAACTCGGCGTGTGGTAAATAGTATGGGAGTGCGGTAAAGACTAGGCGGAGTTTTAAAGATTAGGGGGTGTAGTAAATAGTAAGAGTGGGGTAAGAATGACAATAAATGCATTTCCAAAGTGAGATTATTACACAGCCGTGTTTGCAACATAAAATTTTAATGCTTTTCTGCAGCTGATGATTCAAGAGTACGACCTAAACAAGGATGGTACAATCAATTTTGAGGAATTCTGCCAGGTGGGTGATGTATTGTCAGTCACTCAAACATGTTTATGATAATCTGATTATTAATAATTTAATAATTTTTATTCAATCAATAAAAATCAACTCTAGATGATGAAGAATCGAATCAAAACGGTCGAGTCCAAGCAGAACGAAATGAAGGTGGCGTTTCAGATGTTCGACAAAAATGGCGATGGGTGAGGGCTCGATCAGGTGTACTTACCGCTTTCTGATGCATTGTTAAGTACAGGTCGCCATCGGGGGGGGGACCCGATGGGTCATGTCCCTCTCACAGTAAAAGCTTTTGGGTAGACTGCAATGCTTTGTCACCTCCACCTAATTGTGACCCGTTGTGAGGAAATCAAAAGTTTTTCTTCAGGGCGCCAAATTGAGTGCCTGCCTGCGCGCCAAAATGAGTGCCTGCCTGCGCGCCAAAATGAGTGCCTGCCTGCGCGCCAAAATGAGTGCCTGCCTGCGCGCCAAAATGAGTGCCTGCCTGTGGCGCCAAAATGAGTGCCTGCCTGCGGCGCCAAAATGAGTGCCTGCCTGCGGCGCCAAAATGAGTGCCTGCCTGCAGCGCCAAAATGAGTGCCTGCCTGCGGCGCCAAAATGAGTGCCTGCCTGCGGCGCCAAAATGAGTGCCTGCAGCGCCAAAATGAGTGCCTGCCTGCGGCGCCAAAATGAGTGCCTGCCTGCAGCGCCAAAATGAGTGCCTGCCTGCGGCGCCAAAATGAGTGCCCTGCCTGCGGCGCCAAAATGAGTGCCTGCCTGCGGCGCCAAAATGAGTGCCTGCCTGCGGCGCCAAAATGAGTGCCTGCGATGCCAAAATGAGTGCCTGCCTGCGATGCCAAAATGAGAGCCTGCGATGCCAAAATGAGTGCCTGCCTGCGATGCCAAAATGAGTGCCTGCCTGCGGTGCCAAAATGAGTGCCTGCCTGCGGTGCCTAAATGAGTGCCTGCCTGCGGTGCCAAAATGAGTGCCTGCCTGCGGTGCCAAAATGAGTGCCTGCCTGCGATGCCAAAATGAGTGCCCTGCCTGCGGTGCCAAAATGAGAGCCTGCGATGCCAAAATGAGTGCCTGCCTGCGATGCCAAAATGAGTGCCTGCCTGCGGTGCCAAAATGAGTGCCTGCCTGCGGTGCCAAAATGAGTGCCTGCCTGCGGTGCCAAAATGAGTGCCTGCCTGCGGTGCCAAAATGAGTGCCCTGCCTGCGGCGCCAAAATGAGTGCCTGCCTGCGGCGCCAAAATGAGTGCCTGCCTGCGGCGCCAAAATGAGTGCCTGCCTGCGGTGCCTAAATGAGTGCCTGCCTGCGATGCCAAAATGAGAGCCTGCGATGCCAAAATGAGTGCCTGCCTGCGATGCCAAAATGAGTGCCTGCGATGCCAAAATGAGTGCCCTGCCTGCGATGCCAAAATGAGTGCCTGCGATGCCAAAATGAGTGCCTGCCTGCGGTGCCTAAATGAGTGCCTGCCTGCGATGCCAAAATGAGTGCCTGCGATGCCAAAATGAGTGCCTGCCTGCGATGCCAAAATGAGTGCCTGCGATGCCAAAATGAGTGCCTGCCTGCGATGCCAAAATGAGTGCCCTGCCTGCGGTGCCAAAATGAGAGCCTGCGATGCCAAAATGAGTGCCTGCCTGCGATGCCAAAATGAGTGCCTGCCTGCGGTGCCAAAATGAGTGCCTGCCTGCGGTGCCAAAATGAGTGCCTGCCTGCGGTGCCAAAATGAGTGCCTGCCTGCGGTGCCAAAATGAGTGCCTGCCTGCGGCGCCAAAATGAGTGCCTGCCTGCGGCGCCAAAATGAGTGCCTGCCTGCGGCGCCAAAATGAGTGCCTGCCTGCGGTGCCTAAATGAGTGCCTGCCTGCGATGCCAAAATGAGAGCCTGCGATGCCAAAATGAGTGCCTGCCTGCGATGCCAAAATGAGTGCCTGCGATGCCAAAATGAGTGCCTGCCTGCGATGCCAAAATGAGTGCCTGCGATGCCAAAATGAGTGCCCTGCCTGCGATGCCAAAATGAGTGCCTGCGATGCCAAAATGAGTGCCTGCCTGCGATGCCAAAATGAGTGCCTGCGATGCCAAAATGAGTGCCCTGCCTGCGATGCCAAAATGAGTGCCTGCGATGCCAAAATGAGTGCCCTGCCTGCGGTGCCAAAATGAGTGCCTGCGGTGCCAAAATGAGTGCCTGCCTGCGGTGCCTAAATGAGTGCCTGCGGTGCCAAAATGAGCGAACAACGCCAATTCTCAGAATAATGTACATGTAGGAATAGTCATGTAGAATGCTTGCTGTCCCCCCCCCCTACAATAAAATCCATGCGACAAAAAACTCCAGGAAAATCAGCAGCAACGAGCTGATGGAGGTGATGACGAAACTCGGCGAGAAGCTGACCATGGACGAAGTCAAAGAGATGATTACCGAGGTTGACGTTAACAACGACGGGTTCATCGACTATGGAGAGTTCGTGCAGATGTACGCGACCAACTAGAGCCGGAGAAGCTATTGTTATTTGTTACTGTTGAATCAGATCGTAGTTTATAAATTGCTAACTTTTTACTAAACGGCTATATACTTTTCAGCTATACAAAATCTAAATAAATGCGCGTCTATATCTATATAAACTTGGCTCTAGCGCTGCTACTTAATTTATCAAAATGTTTAACTCAAACACAGAGAGCATTTTTCATTACTTCGAGCGTTTTAACTTGGGATGCAAAGTGTAACACCGGTAGGAAATAACCAGGAGCAAGCAGTGCATGACTGCATGACTATATTTGAATTTAAGATCAGAGTCTTCTGTTTATGTTGTCGACATTTTCAGGCTGGCTAAGGCCTGTAAGATTGGGAAAATAATCGAGGCGTAAAACGCGGTGGTTTGTTTGCTTTGGTTTTTGCTTTGATTGTTTTCCGTGTGGAAAAGAAGAGGCTTGAATAATTGCGCGTTAGGGTGCTGTATATTTATATTCGTGTTAATAGAACATTCCGGAATCCGGAAAGTTCGAGAAGCAGTTTCTAGAAAGGTGTGCGCGGGAGTTCAAAATACAAATATAGAAAGTGAGTGTTTACGCGGAAGTTTCTAGAATACAAGTATTGTACTGTACGCTATCTTATACCGTATACGCGCGTTGTTTAGTTGGAGAACTTTCCAGAATATTAAGATTTAAGCATGTTATGGAATATTATAGAAAATACAAATACGCTACAATAGTTATAATATAGTGAATACGCTACAGGCCTACATGTATAGCTTGTTGGAAAAGGGGGTGATAATGTAGGACAAAAGTCCCGACTTCAAACGATGATAGCTGAGCCATGCAGTTATGGTGTCGCATATTGTATTTTTGATTTAAAATGATTATTGACAATTCATAAAACTGAGTAAGCATTTCGGGATTAGAAATTAAAGGTTGTTGCGACTCAGACCTCAGTTCTCAACAGATCGATGGCTAATCAAAGAAATTTATAATTGAAATCTATTTGGTGTTTAAAATGGAATTTGCAATGCAATTTATGCAATAAATTATGCAATATACTACACATTCAATTTATAGTAGAAAAACCAACTGTCGATTTTAATAGTTGAAAATGTTATAAAAATGAAAAAGGTTAAGAAATGAAAACTTACGTATTACGTTAGTTTTAAGTCGAGTTAAGGGGAAAGTTTGTCTTACACTTTGTTATCCAATGAATATGCAGTTGGATTCGTGTTAGATTAACGTAGGAATACTGCAGGCTTGATAAATATAGCTGGGATGAATTATGATTAAAACATTAACGGCAGCAAAAACCATGTTTGTTAGAGAAAAATATGGTTGAGAATCTGATCTTTCAAAACCTGTCAAATATACATCATCATCTTGATGAAGTTGTCCTGCTCCAAAGCCTCCTTTGTCTTCACAGTCGCTTCGTAGGTAGTAAAAGCGGTCCTCATTCGCACCGATAGCAGGATGAAATCCTCGAAGCTCACGACGCCCTTAGTTGGGTCCGTATACCGCATGGCAACCGTCTCGAACACCTTGTTGCTCAGATTGTAGCCGGCAGCTTTCAAAGCGTCGCGCAGCTCGAACGAGTCAAATGAGCCATTTCCATCGGCGTCTTTCTCTTTGAAAATTGTCTTTAGCAGGCGGATCTGGTTCCAAAGCACTTTGAACTCGTCGAATTCCATGTAGCCGGACATGTTCAGGTCCATCAGAGCAAGCATGCTGCGACAGGCTTCGGCGCTGAATCCGGAAAACTCCTTCACCTCTTTGCCGAAGGATCTGTTCAGGATCTGCTGCAGCTGGAATGCGTGAATTCGACCCGCGCCGCCGGAGAAGCCCTGGAAGGCTTTGCGCAACGGTTCCTCGTTCTCCGGTGCGCTGACGGGGCGGCGATGGCCGGACTGACCTCCATCTTTGTCTCCGAGTCCAGCACAGCCGCGAGGTTCGGCTTTTCGGAGAACATGCGCAGTATGAATTGCGCCTCCTCGTTCGGATTAAAGGTAGAGGGCACGATCACGTATCGACCCGGGGGTAGCTTGTGCCGGCCGCTCACCTCGCGTTGATTTACAAACGCCGACTTATCCGTCTGTTTGTTATAGCGGAAGAACTTCTGGTCAAGGGGGCTGTCATTATGGCCTCTCAGCTGGTAAATAGCATAGCCAATGGTGAAATATTCGCCGCCAACTGTGATCTTGCGCACGTCCTTCTGCATTAGGCCGACAATAATGGTGCCCAGATTTTCATCGTCTTCTTCATCCGGGTCGACAATCTCCACGCGGAACTGCTGATTAGTGTGGAAGCTGTCAATGAAGTTCCTGCAGCCGCCGGCGCTCACGTTCTTCTTCCACTCGCCCTTCTCTATGCTGATCTCCCAGCGGCGCTTTTTGGCGGCGGCGCCCTTCACAGTGCCGGACATGGTCTCTGGGCACAGGTGGCAAATCTCCAGTTTAGTGAACTCCTGGACAAAGTCTTTGAACGCCATCCAGAACTCGCCATCATCGCTGGCGTCCATTTTCAGCCGGGATTTCTCATCCGCGTTGACTTGGTTCCACAGGGGGCTCCGGTCGCTCCAGTCGCCTTTCCACTCGCACTCGTTGCCCCACGGGTTGCGAACCCGGACTAGCGCTTCTTCCTGGCCGTTTTTCAGTTTGCAGTTTCTGACGTCAGTCACAGAGTAAGCGTGTCCAGTGATCAGGCCGTTTTCTAGTTCGCCCTCAATCTCCTCGCTCTCAATGCTGCATCCCATCAGAGACTCGCTTTTGTTGGCCTGAAACATCACGCTAAACAAGTCGGCCGGTGCCTTGATGAGATCGAAGTTTTCGCACAGGCCGCCGGTGAAGTCCTCCATAGCCTCGGACTGGCTCCCACCTGTCAGGGCCTCATAGCTACCGTTGACTTTAGCGTAGGCTTTCTCTAGTAGGGCCGACCAGAACTCGTTGCGATCCTGGCTGCGCATGAAGCAGAGCCGCCCCGCCTTAGTAGGCAGCCGATCATCGACAACCACCTCTTTCCAGCGGCCAAAGTGCCAAAACCGGAAACGGAACATTCCACAATAGCCTGCGTCGAAATCCTGACCGGGAGGAACCACTCGGTCAAATAAACTTTTGTTCATAGAAAGGGAAGCAATTGAAGCCAGTAGCCAACAGTCGCCCAGTTCTCCTTGTTTAACATCGAACCGGCTGACACCATCGCTAATAAACATTGGCGATTGGCAGATTTCTTTCGGCCGCTTCCACACATACCTCTGATTAGGCCTCGAAGGATAAATGCTGCGACCCTCCGCTGGGAATTTGGGATCCTCGTACAATTGCTTGGATTGAATCAGGTTCTTTCTCAGCTCCTCTAAGTCTATCTTTTTTACAACTGCGTCTTGCAAATTTCCAGTGGAGGCGGCGACTAAAGCACGAGGTGATTTGTTAGCAGATCCGATGGCGGGTTTGAGTACGTCCTGTTGCTGAGATTGCGGCTGTTGCGGCGGCGCCGGCTGCTGCGGCCTCGGCTGAGCCTGGCTTGAAGCTGTTACAGTAGCTGGACTCGCAGCAGATTGCGTCTTCGAGTCGTTGCTGGTGTTCAGGTACTCGCGAACAATCTTGACGCGTGACATTTTGCTGGATCTAATTTTTTACCCTATTCAGAATGTCGCTTTTGGTGTAGCCAAATTTTTGTAGCCAAATAGCGCTTTTCTATATCATATTCGGTGTCTCTAAAACTTATAGTTTTTTTAACAAAAGGGGACGAACAAGAGATGGCTGGAACGGAGACTTAATTTAAAAGCCTCGTGCATGCCACACAGCTATAAGACTGCCTGTCCATTGTTCTCAGCAATCCGCTCTTACCCAACTGTACTGCAGCAACTTGCCGGTTTGAATATGAGCGAATTCGCCCACTGAGCCCCCCCCCCCCTGGAATTGTGTTCAGCGCAAAGCAACTGCGTGCGACATTCTGTCGCCCCAACTTAAATATTGACCATTGTATAAGCATAACGAATGAGTAATGCAATTTTGCGACAAGTGACGGAGGAGCTCACATACGCTCGGACGCATCTAATTGAGGCCGGTTCAAACTACCGCTAGTGGCTTCGCGGGCCAAAGATTGCTCAATGAATCAGCCACTCGCGGTAAAGTGAACCGCGGCTTAAGCCAGCTAAAGTGATGCAGATTTGCAGTGAATAGTTAACTGTCAAATAATAAAAGAAAAATACCAAAACTAAAGCTCGAAGAATAATAGTGATTGATATACTCAAACTCTTCAATAATTTAATTGTTTATTACCCCACCACCAATTGTCCGTTTTAAAGGTGACAAAACAGAATCAGTTCGGTTTGTTAATGTCAACTAACACTGCAACTAGTCATTGGTTAGTATAGATTCCTTCATCGAATACAAGCTTTGGTGGATTAGAACAGACATTTCCTTTGCCACTAGATTAGTAAGATCCGTAGCTTCCCTTATCACCAGACGGATAAGGATCGTAGCTTCCAGTGCCGCCAGACGGATAGGGGTCAAAGCTTCCAGTGCCGCCGGACGGATAGGGGTCAAAGCTTCCAGTGCCGCCAGACGGATAGGGGTCAAAGCTTCCAATATCGGCAGACGGGTAGGATCCATAACTTCCATAATCCATATCCCGTTTCTTCCAATACGAGCTGCTTGGGTAGTAAGAGGAGTAGCTGCTTGGGTAGTAAGAGGAGTAGCTGCTTGGGTAGTAAGAGGAGTAGCTGCTTGGGTAGTAAGAGGAGTAGCTGCTTGGGTAGTAAGAGGAGTAGCTGCTTGGGTAGTAAGAGGAGTAGCTGCTTGGGTAGTAAGAGGAGTAGCTGCTTGGGTAGTAAGAGGAGTAGCTGCTTGGGTAGTAAGAGGAGTAGCTGCTTGGGTAGTAAGAGGAGTAGCTGCTTGGGTAGTAAGAGGAGTAGCTGCTTGGGTAGTAAGAGGAGTAGTAGGAGCTATATTCACGCTTCTTGTAAGAGTACGAGTAGGACGGGTAGCTACTGCTTGGGTAGAAAGAGGAGTAGCTGCTTGGGTAGAAAGAGGAGTAGCTGCTTGGGTAGAAAGAGGAGTAGCTGCTTGGGTAGAAAGAGGAGTAGCTGCTTGGGTAGAAAGAGGAGTAGCTGCTTGGGTAGAAAGAGGAGTAGCTGCTTGGGTAGAAAGAGGAGTAGCTGCTTGGGTAGTAAGAGGAGTAGCTGCTTGGGTAGTAAGAGGAGTAGTAGGAGCTATATTCACGCTTCTTGTAAGAGTACGAGTAGGTGGGGTAGCTGCTGCTCGGGTAGTACGAGTAGGTGGGGTAGCTGCTGCTCGGGTAGTACGAGTAGGTGGGGTAACTGCTGCTCGGGTAGTACGAGTAGGTGGGGTAGCTGCTGCTCGGGTAGTACGAGTAGGTGGGGTAGCTGCTGCTCGGGTAGTACGAGTAGGTGGGGTAGCTGCTGCTCGGGTAGTACGAGCTATATTCCCGCTTCTTGTAAGAGTACGAGTAGGACGGGTAGCTGCTGCTCGGGTAGTAGGTGGGGTAACTGCTGCTCGGGTAGTACGAGTAGGTGGGGTAACTGCTGCTCGGGTAGTACGAGTAGGTGGGGTAACTGCTGCTCGGGTATTACGAGTAGGTGGGGTAACTGCTGCTCGGGTAGTAGGTGGGGTAACTGCTGCTCGGGTAGTACGAGTAGGTGGGGTAGCTGCTGCTCGGGTAGTACGAGCTATATTCCCGCTTCTTGTAAGAGTACGAGTAGGACGGGTAGCTGCTGCTCGGGTAGTAGGTGGGGTAACTGCTGCTCGGGTAGTACGAGTAGGTGGGGTAACTGCTGCTCGGGTAGTAGGTGGGGTAACTGCTGCTCGGGTAGTACGAGTAGGTGGGGTAGCTGCTGCTCGGGTAGTACGAGCTGTATTCGCGCTTCTTGTAAGAGACATCGAAGCTTGTTGGATAGTAGCTTGGATCGTAGTATGAAGAAAAATCGTTTAACGGTTTCTAAAATTTTCACAACAGTTTTCAAAAAAACATTAGCAATGACATAAAACCGAACGAGTATGAGCAAACAGAAGCATGAAATACATTTATTAGTTGATTGCACTTACCGCATCAGCGGCAGCAGATGCCAGAATCAAGAGTGCTGTCAGCAAGCAAACCTGACGCATGATTGCTAGTGATCAGATACTATATTAGCTTCAACCTATTATAAAGAATAAACTTTCTGTTGGTTAAGTTTTTAGGAAAAATTCAACAGCTATATATGCTAGAAGTTTGATGGCACAGCTGCGAAGGAACTTAACTGTTTTTGCTGACGTGTTGCATTCTATATGCGGTTGACGCGGAGAAAAAACTTGCTGTTGTCTTAGGCGACTGACAGGTAGGCGAAGTAGCAGCTATCTACTATATTTGCCCTTCAATAGTGCAGCTGAAGGTCTGGGTAGCAAATTTGCTTTCACCCACTAATTGACTCCACTTCCGGTAGTTAAATCACGAATCAGTCAGTCAATTAGATTTATATTTGTTTAGCTTCTCTAGCCAAGGGTGACAAAACCAAAGCCAAGCACTAAATAAAAGAATAAACAGTTTTTTTAGAGAAGCACTTCTTCACTGATGAACCAGCTGGTCCGAAAAGCAAATTTTGAGAACGGGACTTTACTTAACTTTTGCAGGTGAACAGGTGAAAATTTCATTGAAATCTCCTTAAAACGGCAGATCAATAAAATGAAATCAATGAAAGTCAAAACTGAAACGATGCATATTTTGTTGTTTATAATGATTGTGCAAATTTCATAGTTGATTGGCATGCAGCTGTACAATAATTTCTAATCGCGTCATGTCAAACATAAAACAAGCGTTATTTCAAAAATGAAGACAGCGTCAAAGATTCAATGGGAAATTCTCTAGGATTTCAAGGCTCATGGGAAATTTCTGAGATGTCAAGGCATATGGGGGAATGCTGAGATGTCAAGGCTTATGGGGGAATTGCTGAGATGTCAAGGCTTATGGGGGAATGCTGAGATGCCAAGGCTTATGGGGGAATGCTGAGATGTCAAGGCATATGGGGGAATGCTGAGATGTCAAGGCTTATGGGGGAATTGCTGAGATGTCAAGGCTTATGGGGGAATGCTGAGATGCCAAGGCTTATGGGGGAATGCTGAGATGTCAAGGCTTATGGGGGAATGCTGAGATGTCAAGGCTTATGGGGGAATTGCTGAGATGTCAAGGCTTATGGGGGAATGCTGAGATGCCAAGGCTTCGGAGGGATTTCTGAGATGCCAAGGCTTCGGAGGGATTTCTGAGATGCCAAGGCTTCGGAGGGATTGCTGAGATGCCAAGGCTTATGAGGGAATGCTGATATGTCAAGTCATGTGAGGGAATGCTGAGATGTCAAGGCTTACAGGGTTCAGCACGCCTGTGTAGCATGAGACAGACCAGGCCTACGAGTTAAGGTCTGCGATCCTACACACCTGCACCCCCTCTATTCTGGTGCAGGAATGGCAGGAGAACTCTCTCCAAGCTGACGATCACAAGCCGACCCAGGGGTTCACGCCCCGCATGTGTTCAAGGCAGCTCTAGGCTGCTGGACTGACTGGGCTCCGGCGGCGGCAACCCATCCGTGCCAGCTGGCCAATTTGGGTACGGGCCCCGCCCGGAAGTGAACCTGTGCGTATCAGGTACCTCTGGCCACGGCTCTGAGGAACAGGTATCACCCTCTGACTTTAACAGGGTATGCGGCCAGTCCCGCAGGCTCCGGGGACAGCCTCTTGTCCCCCTCAAGTGTTAGCACGCGCTGATGGTCCTTTGGTTCGGCTCTGGTTTTTCCAAGCCGGGCTCTTTAGCCGGGGAGTTTCTCGGTTGCTAGCGTCGGGCCGGTAAGGGCTTAAGCCACCCCCGGTCGCTACCTCTTGGCCTGGCTGTTGGGTTTGGGGTTACGGCCAGCGGCTTCTCACTCAGATAGTCCCTAGGCCTTTCAGCGACTCATGGAGTATTCATTTACTTCCGACACGTCTGAAGCTGCTGGAGTACCAACCGAGGTTGGTACGCGGCCCAGCCGGACATTGCACACCGGAACCCCAGTGCCTCTCAGTCAGCCCTGCCGCCGCTCAGGATAATACCGGAGTGGCTGGACAAGACAGCGGACCTCAGATTTCTAAAAAGAAGGCCCGTAGCATTGCTCGCTACAAAGCTTTTCTCCAACGCAAAGCGGAGGAACGGAGGAATGCGAAAGCCGCCCCTCCGGCCGCCTCCGAGGAGGGTGCCGGTAACTCTGCGAACCCGCGGAGGAGCCGACATCCGACAAGGGGGTGGACCCCGCGCGCCGGTCTGATGCGTCAGGTGCCGCCGAAGCTCCTGTGCGGCTGGCCCCTCTCGTGACGGGACCTCTGCCCGTGTGGAAGCTCCCACGGCCGTGGAGGGATCCAAAGCGGGGGTGCTGGCCAAACCACCGAGCCAAAGTGCACCTATGCGGCTATGGCCAAGAGGCAGCCGGCCCTGATTATCCAAGGCCAGGAGACGCCTCTTAAGGCCGAACAGCTCGACCTACTCTGGCGCAGGTCGGACTCCCACCTGGTCTAGATGGCCTTGAGTGTACCGCTATTCAAGTCCAAAAGACGAAAGTCGAGGACCAAGCCCTCCATATCCAGCCCGCCGACAGTCAGTCGGGACAGCAGCTCCTCGAGATGCTGAAAGCATTCGACTGGGGTACGGAGTTGAAAACCTGTTTATCTATAAGGAGGACGAGCGACCCCGGACACACCGGCACCGTGCCTGGATTCCGGCTCGCAGCTGCATCACCAAGGCCGACGAGCTGGCGTCGCCTGCTAGTGGCTACCAACCCGGAGCTACCGCAAACGGTGTCGTAGTTCACGAGACCATCTCCAAGCCGGGCGGAGACGGTTTCACGGCTATTCTTGACTGTCGATAGCTGATGCTCCGCTATCCGGACATGTCCATCATCTCTGTCGGCTGATGCAGATTCAGCTCTTTAGCTTTGAGTCTGACGCCACCCGCCCACCGCCCCGGAGAAGCGTAAGCGGGCAGTCGGGGCTCTGCCAGGCAGAAACGCCAGGAAAAGAAGCTCCCGTTCGTCTCGACCCCTCGAGGACGTGGACCCTGTCAGAGGGAAAGCCGCGAAAGCTGCAGCAACAGGCGGACGTGGAAAGGGCCGGAAACCCTCCCCCCCGGAACACTATCCGCTCTGGTCTGACTCAG
>NIVC01004424.1:0-42500 GCA_002269645.1 Macrostomum lignano
AGGGAGAGGAGACAGGGAGAGCGGAGATATGAGGGAGAGGAAAGAGGGAGACAGGGAAGGAGGGAGACAGGGAGAGGGAGATATGAGGGAGAGGAAAGAGAGGAGATAGGGAGAGGAGACATGGGTAATACAAGCCATAGCAGTATTGTATTCTGATTCCACACAGACTGCTGAATAGCAAACTCCTCAAACCTTTCTCCATTGCAATCGGCAGAACCTGCAGATTAGTGGCTGCCGCACCAGCAGCTGCGGAAGCATACGCCACTAGCAGAGGCGTGCCCGCTGCCCATAAAGCACCCAATGTGGCCTGCCTGGTAGCTGGTTAATGCTTTAATAAAGACAGCGTCACCCTGCTTTGTAAATATGCTGTCTGAAATAATAAAAATTAATGATCGATTTAAAGAGTCTTGCACTAAAATAGTTATCAATTTTTTTATGTTTAAATAGTTACATTTGTGTATGACATAAATTACCATATAAGTTAATTTTTATCCTAAATTTACTCAAAAAAGGGAACTATATTCTGCTATAGACATTCAAGACTTAAAAGATTTTAAAGGCTAATAAATATACAAAAAATCTGACATAGCAAGCTGGTTTATTATAGATTTTTTCTTAATTGATTTCTAAGCTTATCATTTCAACTTACAGATGATGTAATAATTATGAGACAATATATAGATAATATAATAAAGATGCCTAAGTTTATCATACAAAGCATAAAATTTTTCTAGGAAGTACTGGCCTCTAGGTGATATAATCTATCTCAATATGATTTATATGGCCCAATTTTTCTATCTTAGTGGTCTAGTGTCTAATAGTTATAAGGATTTACAATATTGCTATAGACTTGTCTAGGCTGCCTTTTAATTTGTAAGGGCTGTCCTAGTCTAAGGCCTTGCTTGACTGCCAGTGGATGACACTATTCTAGTGATTAAGACTGTCCTATTATATAATGTCAAGACCTATATGCTAATATGAGGTGTGTCCCAAAAGTTCCTAAAATTTCTATCATTACTCGACAATTATTGAGCATATCTTCACATCCTTGGTGTTAAATGAAAGATGAATTTCTCATTAAAATATAGCTATTTGAATCACGTCAATATGTCTAACCATCTCTTTGCTACACATAAAAATGTTTGCAAAGGTTGGTACTAGGGTCACACATCCTTAAGAGCCTTTTGAAAAAAAACAATGATATTCATAAAACAGTGAAGAAAAGAAATATGGGATAATTTAAACAGCAACATTGATTAAATCTCAAGTTAGTCAGCAGTAGGAAAAGTTCAAATGTATATTTACTCATCCAACTCAGCCTGTGGCTTTTCAATTGTAGTTGCCATCCAAATGCATACATTTCTGCCACCTGGATCACATGGCATTGATGGCCTTGGCAAATGTAGAGCAAGGCATTTCATAGAGGATGACATGGCAAATGAGGCTTTCAAGTTCACTTCAGTTTTTTAAAAACTGGGCCACAAAGAAGTCTTTTCATTTGGGGTAATATTGCAAAATTGGCAGGCACCATATCTGGCAAGTATGGCAGATGAGACAGCAACTCAAAGTTGAACTGCTCAATCTTCTCCATCGTCTTTCCTGCTATATGGGGTCTATCAGTAAGGGTAATACTTTTCTATGGTGCACTAAGGCTCTTAGTTTTAGTGTTTTAGTTTTAGTGTAGTTTTAGGATAAATAGCAAGAGTAACCATGAGTGTCTTATTAAGGCTAAATTCCTTGTTATCTAATTAGTACTATATCTATATTCAGTGCAAAAGTTAACATGATCTGTTGCATCATACAGAGCTATAATTTTAGATCTCATGTTATATAGTCACAAATTTTCAATAGGGCACATCGTAAACCACAGTAATATTTTGTCTAGGCCCTACTTGTCATTATATTCTCTTATAACTAACTAGCTTAACTGATTAATATTATACATTTTATTGTATTTAGGGATAGAATGATATAAAAAATGGGTCTATGAAATTTGCTAGCAAGAAATTTGCTTGCCAAAATCTGCTAGCTGAAATCTGCTAGCCGAAATTTGCTAGCAGGAATTTTGCTGGCCAAAAGTTGCTAGCAGGAATTTTGCTAGCAAGGATTTAGCTAGCCAAAATCTGCTAGCAGGAATTTGCTGACCAAACTTCTTGCAACCGGCGTCAAAAGATTGCTTGTTTTCTGGCAATGGCAATGTATTGTTTTACCTAAAAAAATCCACAGAAGTGGGTAAAAATCCCAAATATTTTATAACTAAAAGCATCAGCATCAGTTCAAGTGTTTGGAAAGTCAGTTTGTCATTGTGGGGGACAGAATACTCTCAAGTCGCAATCAGATAGCTTGTAGTTAGGACAGTAGTTGAATTCCTTATTGAACTGTCATGGCTAAATGTTAGTAGAGAAGGCTATAAAAAGTTTTTCCAGAACACTGTATATTTGCTATGTACATTGAGCCCTATCACCTGATCGTTGGTCTAGGGTAATGAGTGAGTGAGTAGCACAAACAACAGAAAAAGCTGACAAACTTCACATGCCTACAGTTTATGTTCTAACTGGGGTACAAAGTTGAGACTTTATATTTAGACAGAGAATGAGTCAATGAAGAATTTTATCAAGTTTAAAGTCAATCGCTGTATGTGGAGCAAACTTATGGCAGCTGAAAGTTAGTTAATTTTAAACCCCCTTCACACATCTCTCCAGTGGTCAAGAAGGAGAGAGGCGGAGGTTGGGGTGGCTGTCTTGCTGACGAAAAGCAGACTAACTTTAAAAAAACAGTGTTGTTAGGAATTAACTTCGAGACTCAAAAATTTCTACACGATTGTCAAAATAGTTGAAAATTGGATTGTGTCCAATTTGAAGAGGATTGGTAAAGCTGTAAAGGTAAAAGTGGAATGACGCTATAGAGGATTTATTGAAATTCTTGCAAAACTGGACAAGCAAATTGTCTCTAGCTAATTACAACTTCCTGAGTTTGGCCAGCCAAATTGCTGCTTGCCGGTTTTGGTTGGATTCCTGCTAGCAGATTTTGGCTAGCAAAATCCTCCCTAGCAAAATTCCTGCTAGCAAGCTTCGGCTAGCAAATTTTGGCTAGCAGATTTTGCTAGCAAACTTTGGCTAGCAGATTTTGGCAAGCAAATTTCTTGCTAGCAAACTTTGGCTAGCAGATTTCCTGCTAGCAAATCTCGTACTCCCAAAAAAATCCTTTAAAGGAAGGCCAAGCTATATTAAGCATTATAACCCAATGGCCAATATTGAAAAATGGACCATGTATATCTATAAGTCAAAAACATATGGCCCAAATCTTTTTGGCCATGCCTAAGAAAAATGGCCATGGCTCCCTTGGCTACCCCTTTAGATCTACTATTAGACATGGTTATAAAAGTTTATTCATTTTTAATTAAAAATGTTTTACACTACACTTAATAAAACTAAAACATGCAATATTGTAGGCCTAATTAAAAAACATTAGGCTTATATAACATAAGGACATTTAGTTTTATTCAATAAATATTATTTTGTAGTATATTGGATATTGATGATTTTTCATAAGACTGTATATAAAATAATAAATAAATTATAAAATTTTTATTCTATAACAAAATGTATCATACTCATAGCCATAGGCCCTATTTTAAACCTAAAAATAAAACTTCAAATAAATTATTAACATATCTTAGGCCTAGTTAGACTTAGGCCTAGGCCATACTTCAGAAGATATACTGCAATAGTAATGTATATTACTATTAGAAATTCAAATGCTAGGTCTACTATATTAGCTATTTTAGATGAGTAATTTATGACTACAAAAAGTTATAAATGATACTGACATCAAGGTTTTTACATAAAAATAGGGCCTAATATAGAGCCCTAGGGTCCTAAGCCTAAGGACCTAAGCACTTAGCACTATAGATAGATAGGCCTATGGTGGTTATTTAAGAATAAGAGCACATGTTTGTTATATTTAATAGTATTGACAAATAAAATTATATTTTAGGAACTAGCAATAAATTATATTATTGAACTACCTCTCTTGACTCTCGTCTCGACTTAACTGAAAGACCAAAAAGCTAAAAAACCAAAGGCCAAAGCCGAAAGGGTTTAGGCCTAAACATTTTTAAAATTGCAAAATCGCTACGAGTCTAGGAAAAATTGATGGATTTTGAATTGCAGCGCCTTTCTATGAAACAACTTTCTTGTCGTTATCGATATCCAACCTTTAAACAACGGATAAAGCAGCTGTAAGCAGCTATAAGCTGCTATAAGCAGCTGTCAAATCCTTCCAAATCAATGCTCAGCTCGGCCGGAAAAGCTAAAAATCAGCGTGCAATAAAAGTAATTTTTAAACTGTCTAACAATGGGCGTCGACGGTTGGCACTTTGGCACAGTTAGACGCCTCAATGCTAAGACCTCAGCCAAGGGACACTTAGAACTTTGGTGTTGCACAGCCAATTTCTTTCAGCTGTGCATCCTAGAGTCTTGTTGTTATCTATTCAATGATCAAACTTTCTTTGTACATGTACTATACTATTCTCATATTTTTTCTTTATTCTAGGTCTACTTAAGCTATAGCCTATACTAGGCTTTACTCATTTTGGTATTTTAATTGGGTTGATATAATTGTACTATGCCTATTATTATCTTATTTGTGTCTTGTTTTTCTAAGTGTCAATTAGGCCTAGGTCTATTAGCCTATAAGCTTGTTTCCTATAATAATACCCATTTTCATCTTCACTTATAATATAGGCCTTAATTATAAATAATGTAGAATTGTGTCTGCATTATTTATAGATCATACCAAGTATACCTAGGCCTAGTCCTACCTAAGCCTAAGTAAGGAAATAAAAAATAATAAAAAAAATAAAAAAATTATATCTAAAAGGAAAAGTAATATATATTCTTAGATCCTTAGTTGCTAGGTTGCCTCACCTTCCTAGATGCTTAGTTGCTAAGCCACCTTCAATCCTCAGTTGCTAAGCCATCTTAGTTGCTAGGCTGTCTACAACTCTTCTAGATCCTGGGTTGCTAGGCCATCCCACTTTCCTAGATCCTAAATTGCTAGGCTAGGCCCCCCTACTTTCCTAGATCCTGAGTTGCTAGGCCATCCTAACCCCACCTTCCTAGATCCTGAGTTGCTAGGCCACCCTAATTGCATCTTCCTAGATCCTAAATTGCTAGGCCCCCCATCCTACTAGATCCTTGGTTGCTAGGCCACCCTCAGGAGGCACCCTCCCAGATCCTCAGTTGCTGGGCCACCCTCCCAGACCCAGATCCTCAGTTGCTAGGCCATCCTCCCATATTCCTCAGTTGCTAAGCCAGCCTCCTAGATCCTCAGTTGTTGGGCCAGCCTCCTAGATCTTCAGTTGCTAGGCTACCCTCCAGATCCTTAATTGCTGGGCCAGTCTCCCAGATCCTCAGTTGCTAGGCCACTCTACCAGATCATTAGTTGCTAGGCCATAGAGGTTTAAGTGGGTTCATAAAAATTCTTTAAAAAATCATAAAAATTCTTACAGCAAACACTTAAACAGAAGTTACAATATATGTACCTGCGCCATTTTATAAAGTGATGGCTTCCTCAGACCTCAGTGTCATGTAAGATTCTTCTATTCTAACTTAGTTGTCTACAAATCATTTGAATATAGACTACTATTATCAGTAGTAGATAAAGCGTCATTCCACTCTACTCTTAATTCGATTCATGAGTCTGTCTTTCTGTCTTAGTGTTTGTCTTTCCGTCTGTCTGTCTGCTGACTACTGTACAATAAAATCAAAAAAACTTTCCAGCGCACCATATGGCAGCCGCCAAGCCAAAAGTCTCCAACCCGCTGAGCCTGAGCCTGCCAGACCGGGCACTCAGCGGCATCCTGCGCTGCCTGGACCTGCGCAGCCTGGCCGCCTGTCGTCTCGTCTGCCGCGCCTGGCTGTCTCGCATCGACGCTTTTTGCAGCGGCGGCGCCTGCGTTGGTGGTGGCTTGTTGACCGCTGGTCGCGCCGTCCGTCAGCTGTGCGGCGGCGGCAGCAGTGCAAAATCGCCGACCGCCTGGCAGGCGCTGCAGCTGTCTAGACGGTGCAGCTTGGTGTGCTCCACGCTGAAAGAGACGGACGTGCAGTGCGAGGAGGAGCTGCTGCCGAGCCTGCCGGACCTGCAGCTGCTGCCCATGGTGAGTGCTCGGCGCTCGCTCACAAATCAATGCTGCAATATTGTGTGGCTATAAGAAACGAACCAGAAAATGCGCAGCTGGAAATTTAAACTACTTATAGTAGGTTTCAGTCTACCATGGGGGCCATGGATTTTATGGTGGGGGGGGGCAAAGTAAGGAATTCTACATGACTAAGTTCCTACATAATTTTGAGAATCGGTGTTGTTAGCACTCGTTTTGGCGCCGCAGGCACTTATTTTAGCGCCACAGACATTCATTTTAGCGCCTCAGGCACTCATTTTAGCGCCGGAGACACTGAGACACTCATTTTAGCGCCGGAGACACTGAGACACTTATTTTGGCGCCCCAAAGCAAAATTATTGATTTCCATAGCATTTAAATGTCCCTCCTATAGCTTTCACTCGGTGGGGAGTCGGGGACATGCCCCCCCCCTGTCCCCCCGGTGGCGACGCCCCTGCGTGAAAGTGAATGACTCTTGTACTTGAGGTCCCAAGTTCGAGCCCCTATGCTCGTCGCAAAGTTTCCTACGTAACACCGTTTGCAGTCGGACAAGGGCGGCCGCGGCCGCCTGATGCTGCGAACTCGGATGCTGGACCGTGGCCGCTGCCGCCTTATCAATCGGCTACTGAAAGTGCCCCAAATACCCGAGGATGCCGAGTGCAGCTTGAAGTTCTGCGCCACCTCCTGGATCGGTCTGGTCATCTGCCGCTTCAACGATGGCACATGCGTGGTGACGCTGCCGCTGAGGCCTGGCGACGGCGGACTGGGCGGAGACGAAGTGCTGACCCAGGCGGTGATCAGCCCGCCTATATCCGGCATTTTCCCTGTTGTCATGGCAACGCACAAGTGCGCCAAGTGCGGCCAAGACCAGCTGCTGGTCTACAGTATGAGCTTGGCTGCGCCCCAGCTCAGCCTGTGGTCGCTGCCGCCCGCCGCCGACTCGTTCGGCAGGTCGCCGCAAGTCATCGGCAAGCCGCACAGCGTCCTGCAAAGTGGTGTCGTGGGCAGCGATGAAGAGGCCCTGCGGATGCTGCAGGTGGCGTCGCCTGTCGAGTCGGAGTTTGCCGTGTTCGCCGTGATGAACAGCAACGATGAGGACACTCTGACCACCGTCAGCTTCGTCCGCGCCGGGTGCCGCCAGCTCAGCCTCCTCCGCAGCCGCATCAGCCTGGGCGGAGACGAGTGCGGCTTCATCACGGACTCCAGCGACGGCGTCCTCGTCACCATGGTGATCGACGGCCTTCGCCGACGTCGTGGACAGGCTCGCTGTCAGCTGAGACTCCGAGTGACTCGTCACGTGCTGGCCGGACCGAAGTGCACTGTGTGTCCAGAGACCTTCCTGTACAACTGCCCGATGCCGTCTGCTGAGGTGCCCGAATCCCAGCCTAAGCTAATTGGCCACGGCAGGCAGCTGCTGTGCGTGACCTTCATGGTGCCGCACTGCCTGGCTCTGTATCGGCCGAGCTGTCCGCAGCCTCCGGTCGTCATCGACCTGCCCAACGACCAGCCGTTGCACTTTCTGTGGCCGGTCGGCAACTGGCTGAACTGCGGCATCGACCCGGAGCGGCAGAGCTGCCCGCTGCTGGTGTCAGCTGGCATGGAGCGAGATGAAGCAAACAAACAGAGCCACCTGCTGAGCTTGAGCTTCTCTAAGGATGCTCCGCAGTCAGCTGTGTGGCAGCGGACTGTGCAGTTTGGCAGCTCGGTTTCTGAGTAACAGCTTTGATTTATTTGTTGACATTTGGTTTCAGACTTTGTGCCCAGTTTACTAATTCATCTGCAAGCATTTGACAGGTCTGTTTGATCTATTTTTAGCATTAATTATATCCAATCTGCCCTGCATTTTATCAAGTACAATAATTTTTTAGACAATTTGTTTGTCACTTGAGTCTCGACTTTTTTTACTATAATTTTTCGCTGTCGCTTTGTTGCTTTGGCTTAATTTTAACTCGTTCGTTATTAAATATATAAAAAATAGGCGAATTCTTCGCTTTCTCAAAAATCGTTCTGAGTTTTATACTCTTATTCAATTTTTAGACGTTGCTCTTCATACCTTCTCCATCCCCACAGTCACAAATCATTTAGTTCCCCATCCCCACAGTCACAGATCATTCAGTTCCCCATCCCCACAGTCACAAATCATTTAGTTCCCCATCCCCACAGTCACAGATCATTCAGTTCCCCATCCCCACAGTCACAAATCATTTAGTTCCCCATCCCCACAGTCACAAATCATTTAGTTCCCCATCCCCACAGTCACAAATCATTTAGTTCCCCATCCCCATCCCCACAGTCACAAATCATTTAGTTCCCCATCCCCACAGTCACAAATCATTTAGTTCCCCATCCCCACAGTCACAAATCATTTAGTTCCCCATCCCCACAGTCACAAATCATTTAGTTCCCCATCCCCACAGTCACAAATCATTTAGTTCCTCATCCCCACAGCCACAAATCATTTAGTTCCCCATCCCACAGTCACAAATCCCTATCCTTCAAATCCCCATCCTGCAAATCCCGATCCTGCAAATCTCCTTCCTGCGGATCCCCATCCTGCAGATCTCTATTGTGCAGATTCAGGAAGAACCTGTTTCTCAGTTCACGGGACTGTCAGTACTGGAGGCGGAAATGGGATAGCAACGTTTGCCAGCCGACGTTTGCCAACGGGACATTTGCAGGCGGTAATTGGTTTTATAGAATTATGCCGCGTTCTAGTGGGCAGTTGTTTGTTAGTAACCTGTACTAGTGAGCAGTTTTTTGTTATGAATAGTAACCTGTATATTTAGTAGCAGTAGTAGGGAGCGAGGTGGGGTTAGATTAGTGCTATGTCCGCAGTTTTCAAATTGAAGTACATGTAAGCCTAGAGAGGGCAGAATTCTTTAACCGATTACTGTCTGTAAATGTCCGGCTGTCAAACGTCAGCTGGCGAACGTCGGCTGGCAAACGTCCCGCTGGCAAACGTCGGCTGGAAAACGTCGGCTGGCAAACGTCCCGCTGGCAAACGTCGGCTGGAAAACGTCGTAGACCCGGTGGAAATGATTGATACTTTTCTGGAAGAAGCGTCCACATATACAGCTTTGACTGACCAAGATCTGGATGAAATTGCCAAGATGGAGGACACGGGAAGCCATCACTTATCTGCCGTACGAGTTCCTCAGTCGATAGCGCTTTACCCACTGGTCTCAAAGCAGTAGAAGATCCGGCTTGCGCATCAGGGATGTCAACTTCTTCCAGTTTCTACCCGAAAAACTCATCCATCAGGCCAAATTCCAACTCTTGATCCATTGTCTGAGCCTTCTTATTAGGCAAATAAAAAAAGTCGTTTTATTGGGAGTGAAGATTCTGCGGGGCGTTCTAGACACCCATACTCTACAGCGAGGACGATGATAATTGAATGTCCATTGCATGAAGTAGGGATTCTTGGCGTAGTCTAAGATTAAATTAATGTAATGGATTCCTCAGAATACACTGTCTGTGGCAGAAAGCGTATTCTGAAGAGTGTTGATCTTTTACTGACGTACACAAAAACATCGGCGTCCTGAAAAGCCAAAATGAAATCGTCTAGGGCAATAGTCGAATATAGTCGTGGTACAATTGTCTTGGGTCGCTATCGCAAGTAGCAATAAGGAGAAATCAAAGAACTGAACAACAAGCAATAACGTTCTTCAACAAGTATTTGCACCCGTAGACAAAGAGATTCTTCTAACCTTGAGCGATGCAGCAGGACTTCTTGCATCAGCGCATGCCGGACCACGCGCTCAGCTGCATTCTGCACCGCCTGGACCTGCGCAGCTTTGCCGCCTGTCGCCTTGTCTGCCGGAGCTGGCACTGTCGAATCGACGACAGCCGCGTTCTGGAAGCGGCCCGGACCTCCTGGCACCTGTGCGCGATGTTAACCGGCGGTCAGGCTTGGAAGGTGGCCACACAGAGAGGCTTGGTGTGCTCGGAGCTGGAGGAGAGGGTCGTGACCTCCGAGGACGAGCTGGTGCCCATTCTAGAGGACCTGGAGCTGCTGGCATGGTGAGTTCCTGAAGCCATGCAGGAAGTATTTATTTACCTAGTTTAAACTAGCACTATACTACAGTATAGCTAGTTTCGTCATTGCAACGACAGAGGTCATAGAGAAGTCATGCATAGCTGGAATCCAGGGCCGTCATAGCATAGTATCGATCGGGGTTCATAGCTGGTCCCCGAAATCCACTTGCAGCATGATCAAACGGGTACGGAGGCCTGCAGATGTACACCAGGATGCTGGACTGCCGCATGCTGCATCGAACTTTCCGAGTGCCCCAGGTGTTCGCTGATGTCAGCTACATGACGCGATACTGCTCCACCTCTTGGGTGGGCCTGGCACGGTGCGAGCGAAATGGAGTCTATGGAGGCGTGCTG
This sequence comes from Macrostomum lignano, assembly GCA_002269645.1. Lineage (NCBI taxonomy): Eukaryota > Metazoa > Platyhelminthes > Macrostomidae > Macrostomum > Macrostomum lignano. Next base: position 10,550 of record NIVC01004424.1, read on the forward strand.
GCGGTGCCTTTGAAGCCGGGCAGAAGCGGCCTGGGGAGAGATAAGCTCTAATTCAGGCTGACATTAGAGTAATGATTACAACCTCCATGGCTTATGACGTTGTCATGGCAACACACAAGTGCCCCACCTGCGGGGACACACAGCTGCTGCTACTGAACAGTTTCTTGGTGGACCAGCTGAAGCTGTGGTCGCTGCCGCCCGCTGGCGTCTTCGTGCCACCGCCTGTGCTGACGCAGCCGCACAGCGTCCTGCACGACGTCACAAATGACGCCGGCAACGAAGAGGGGCTTCGGCTGCTGCAGGTTGCGTCGCCCGTCGAGTCGGAGTTTGCCGTGATGAACAGCAACGAGTGCGACACTCGGACCACCGTCAGCTTCGTCCGCGCCTTTTGCCGCCAGCTCAGCCTCATCCGAAGCCGCATCAGCCTGGGCGGAGACGAGTGCGGCTTCATTGCGGACTCCAGCGACCGCGTTCTCGTCACCATGGTGATTGACAGCCTTCGCCGACGTCGTGGGCAGACTCGGCGCTAGCGGAGACTTCGAGTGACTCGTCACGTGCTGACTGGGCCGAGCTGCCAAGTGCAGGCTGAGACCTTCTTGTACAACTGCCCGATGCCGTCCGCTGAGGTGCCCGACTCCCGTCCCGAGCTGCTTGGCCACGGCAGGAAGCTGCTGTGCGTGACCTTCGTTGAACTGGAGCGCCTGGCTCTGTACCGGCCGAGTTTCCGCAGCCTCTGGTCGTCATCAACTTTTCCCACCCACTCGATAATTCATATTTCTCGTGGCCAGTTGGAGACTGGCTTGACCGCGGCATGGACCCTGAGAGGCAGAGCTGCCCGCTGCTGCTGGTTTTGGGGTTTCAGCCTTTTTCTCCAGGCACCGACCAGCTGGTCTCCGTGCCCAGCCACCTGCTGAGCTGGACCTGCGCCAAGGAGATCCCGGAGACCGCCGCTGTGTGGCAACAGGCCGTGCGGCTTGGCAGCTTCGGGTCCGAGTGACGGACTGCTGCATCTGAGTCTCCATTTACCAATTAAAGTTGTTTTTTGTTAATAATAATAGCAATAGATTATTACACCTACCCCAGTTGGACCAGATGTGCAACCGACAGCTCAGCCACAGTTATTGCGCGGCGCATTTGAAGGCTGCTTTTGGCTGTGTCAGTTCGCACACTCTCAATTACCCCAGCTAATGCCAGTACAGCTGGGTGAACTGCAGCAATGCAGAGTTAAGCAAGTGTCTTGCTTGCTTAAGGACACAAACTGTTTCAGTGGGATCGAGAATCGAACCCCCAACCTTCAAGTCGCGAGTCCGACGCTCTAACCACTAGGCTACAATCCCTTTTTTGTTTGTTGAATAGGGATTTAACCCCAGTGATACATTTTTGTGACCCTGCTTTTTTTAGCTACCGTCAGCCACGCGGTTTACCGTACTCTCTCCTCAACCCGTCAGCTTTTTTTCCTCTGCAGCAGCCAAACTGACATGTTTGTAGCCGCGCCTTCTAGCCGCACCAAAAAGTAAAACCTATGCCCTAATGATAATTTTTATCAGAAACTATACTTCTAGATGATCTAGAAGTAGATTATGATCCTAAATGAATGCCCCAAAACTTTTTTTGATGTTCGAGAAAAATTAGGAGTAAAAGTTTGTTTTAGGGCGGCTGAAGGGCCGCAGGCTGGAAGGGGGCTAGAGAATTTCATATGCATTTCAGATGTTAAATTACATATTTTACTCGTAATGGATGGCCCAACCGATTACAGAAAGCAAATAAGTGAATAACCCCCAAATAGGATAACGACCGAAGTGACACCGTCACATGTTTCTATGGCGACCTAGCGTGTCTGATATTTAATTTAAGGCACGCAAATATTTAATTAACTATTTTTTGGAACGCACTACACACATGTGCATGGCTCTAATGAAGTGAACTGAATTATTTAACCCTGATCTACTGAAAAGATCAGAAAAAAATACTTCTGTCAGTACCTCTTAAATGACAAGCAAGTACACAAGTTAGGATATGCTACAAATGAAAAAAAAGAGTCAGAAAAGAGCTCACTGGTGTAGCTAAAATATATGAAGTCATGAATAGCTAAAACAGTTATGCAAACTGAAACAGACATATCAGCAGTGTAATAAATCCGCTTTTCTTTTCTTTTGTTTATTCATTTACTGTCTTTTTAATTTCCTATTTAATTAGCATTTAATTAATATTTAATTAGTTTCCTATCTAATACCTATTTAAATCGTCGCTATTCGTTTAACGTAAATTTCTTTCGAAGTTCGTTTTTGTTCATTTTTCGTTCGTTTTTCACGCTTTGAAATATTGCGCGCTTGCAAAATACTATATCTTTTTACAAAAAACGCTCTTTCAAATACCTTAATAATTTTACAAATATCGTAACTCACATCGTAACTCGTGTAAAAATTTAACCTTTTGAACAAATTTAACCTTTTGAACTTAATCGTAATTAAACAACTAATGCTAAAATAACTTAAATACACAGAAATATACTGGCCAAACAGGCTTCTTGCCTGAGCCAACTTACTACTACTACTACTACAATGATGTCAATTTTAAATTTTTTGTATGTCACTTTTAAGCCTACATATGAAGGTACAATATTAATTAAAAATTAATGTCAGCCTACTGCTAGTGTTAAATTTAATACGATATTAACCTTACCATCTAGCTTTGTCTGTGCGTCAGTCAATCTTCGTTTATATCACTAGACCTACAGAATCAGATAGGCTCGGCTGGGCCTGGGTCTATAAATTTGAATATTATGTTTCGATTGAATTGTTGTCAAATTTTACTGGTGCTCATAAATACGTCTACTCAATAAATTGTTTGGTTTTCAGTTTTCATTAATAATTCAGTTTTCTGTAAAAGTTGACATCATTGTGTAGGTTTAAAAACTAAATCATAAAAATTCTAAAGATTCCTAGGCCTATAATAAGCAGCATGTCATGCTAGTGTTTGCCCTTGCCTTTTTGTACATTGTGTATGTTCTCTTGTTTATTATGTGCATTTCCCACGATTTTTATGCAGTAATTGTGTGTAACTTGTATTAATTATTATTTGCTTCCAGTTCTTTACTTTATTCTGGTTAACTTTACATGAATTTTTGCCTATTACAATTAATGTCTTCAGCTTTTTCTTAACAGCTGCAGTAATCTTTGTAAATTGAATTTGTTTTGTATTAGTTGCTTTTTGGTATTTTTCTCTAGCACTGCACTTTATTGATTATTAGTCTTTTAGTGATCGCTGTAGTGTTTTTGTGCAGCATTCTTTGTGCTTTAATATCAATTTGAATTCATTTCTGTCTTTATATTAAAATACTTTTCAAAATGAAGCTTTAAATTATGCCGTGAAGTGATTTTAATAGGCAAGCTATATAAATTTAAATTAGCTATCTGAATGACTTGAAATAATTTTTATTCATTCTTTAAACTTCAAGGACTTTTCTAGAGACAAGTTTAGTTGTTTAGCTAATTTATGTTTTAGCCTATCAGGACTCAGCACAGAAGCAGCCATTCAGAAGCAGTTGTGGCATGCAGGAGACAATTTGTGCAGTCTATCTTAAGAAACACTTGTGAAATCTTATAAGATCCTTAAAACTTTCTTGCGAAATCTTGTCAGATCTTATCAGATCTGCAAAAAAACTTCAAGTCAGATCTTATATTCTCTTAGCAAAAATCATAGGAAATTTTAAGTAAGATCTGTCAAGTTTGCTCAAGTCATTGTCAACTAGGGATTGTTGTTGAGCCACAAATGTCTGGGTAGGTTATTTGGTTGTTCTCAAGTTTAAATACACTTATCAATAAGATATGTGCTACCGGTTTTGAACTTAGAGTTGATTTTGTGTCCTTAACTCGGGTTGTATTTAACAGTAGAAAGATCACACTGTTTTTCCCCATGGGGAAAGACCACGGGGTGTATTACAAATGCACACGACCCATTTCACGATAGCTCGCAAACCGAATTACTGATTTTCGTAAAATTCCACGATATGGATCAAAATTTTCGGCCTTTTCCGACGAACTAACTTTCAAAGTCATCCAACGTCACATCCGTCGAGATATTCAACGATTCTTGTCGAAGACACTGGTGGCAAGGACAACCAACACTACACTGTATAAACCTTTATTGTGAATCCATATTGGCTCAATAATCTGGGTTCATCTGTCTTAGAGCGTAGAGGCCTTTGTTCTCAGCATACCAGGCACCAGGGCCCCCTTCATCTCCATCTGGAGCATCGGCGGCGACCGTCGGGACCTTCAACAAAAGCACCCGATTGGCATCTCAGAGACGGCTGCGTTCCCAAAACTGAAATGGAAGAATCCTCTTCTGCATGCAGCATTCAGTCAGTAGACATAATCAGTGAATGAAATGGACGATGGTGACCCTCTAGGCTGACCTGTAGACATACAGGCGACCTTCGGGACCTTCAACAGTGCCACCACGCGGCCCCGACGAGCTGACACCGCCAGCATGGTGATTTTTATATCAAGGCATGTCATGTCTGCACATTATGCAATGGTCCTGCACCATGTTCAGCACTGGTACACTGGACGACCTTCGGGACATTCAACGGAGTGCCACCAAGAGGGCCAGACAAGCTGGCACCCCCACCATGCTGAACATAGTGCAGGACCATTCTTCTAGTCTTTCTATTGTTAACTGTCTTGATAAACTTTCTTACTATCCCTGTGTGCTCTTTTGAATAATGTAGTCATTAGAGTTGTTCTAGTTGTCAGTTAATTTCCTTTTTTATTTTTTTAATCAAACGTTTCCAAACACATAAGCATTTATTGTTATTGGTTACATCTCTTGGTTTAGTTGACTTGGCTTTATCATTTCTTTGATTTATTATTTATTCCGAAAGATTTTGCTTGTAGGCTGTCAATGACGGTGGCTCCCAGTTTCTAAGATTTTTTAACGACGTTAAGGATTCTGTGTTGTAATTAACTAACGCGAGTTCATTTTTAAAGACTGATAACAGCTCCCTCAAAGAGTAGCTTGAATCCGCCGTCTGCAGATCCCCATTAACCCATCTGCAGATCCCCATCATTCCATCTGCAGATCCCCACCATTCGATCTGCAGATCCCCACCATTCCATCTGCAGATCCCCACCAACCCATCTGCAGATCCCCACAAACCCATCTGCAGATCCCCATTAACCCATCTGCAGATCCCCACCAACCCATCTGCAGATCCCCATTCATCTGCAGATCCCCACCATTCCATCTGCAGATCCCCATTAACCCATCTGCAGATCCCCACCAACCCACCTGCAGATCCCCACCAACCCATCTGCAGATCCCCACCAACCCACCTGCAGATCCCCACCAACCCATCTGCAGATCCCCACCATTCCATCTGCAGATCCCCACCAACCCATCTGCAGATCCCCACCATTCCATCTGCAGATCCCCACCAACCCATCTGCAGATGCCCACCATTCCATCTGCGGATCCCCACTAACCCATCTGCAGATCCCCACCAACCCATCTGCAGATCCCCACTAACCCATCTGCAGATCCCCACCATTCCATCTGCAGATGCCCACCATCCCATCTGCAGATCCCCACCATTCCATCTGCAGATCCCCATTAACCCATCTGCAGATCCCCACCATTCCATCTGCAGATCCCCACCATTCCATCTGCAGATCCCCACAAACCCACCTGCAGATCCCCACCAACCCATCTGCAGATCCCCACCATTCCATCTGCAGATCCCCACCAACCCATCTGCAGATGCCCACCATCCCATCTGCAGATCCCCACCATTCCATCTGCAGATCCCCATTAACCCATCTGCAGATCCCCACCATTCCATCTGCAGATCCCCACCATTCCATCTGCAGATCCCCACAAACCCACCTGCAGATCCCCACCATCCCATCTGCAGATCCCCACCACTCCATCTGCAGATCCCCACCAACCCATCTGCAGATGCCCACCATCCCATCTGCAGATCCCCACCATTCCATCTGCAGATCCCCATTAACCCATCTGCAGATCCCCACCATTCCATCTGCAGATCCCCACCATTCCATCTGCAGATCCCCATTAACCCATCTGCAGATCGCCATTAAACCATCTGCAGATCCCCACCATCCCATCTGCAGATCCCCACCATCCTATCTTCAGATCCCCACCATCCCGTCTGCAAATCCCCAATTCCCCGACAAGGACAACTGAAGTTACGTTATTTAAGTTGTCGTTGTTCCCCGACCCTATCCCATTCCATCTTTTATGAAAAAAACCTACATAGTGACTGAAATAGTTTATAAACACATATACCCATGACTGCTAATATAGTTAGTGAATATGTAATTATGTAAACTATTTTATATTGTCATTAAGTTGACTTTAAAAGCATTACGATCTGATTTAGATATGATGCTCCCTCCTTTTTGACCACCTGGTAATTAAAAGCATTACCTTATTGCTTATAGTCTACATATTAAATACGCATGAAAAAGTTTGTACTTTTTTATTTCCAGCATCAATAGCTGCAAATATTTTCATTCCTTCGATAATTTATGAAAAATGGCGGCTGCTGCAGCTTCTGAATCGTCTACCGGTACACCTGAACAAATAAAAGAACTGCGTAACTGGCATGGCAGTCAGAACAAAATGTTCGTGAACACCCTCCGACGGGTGCATATACAATGTACAACATTTCGGATTCGAATTGGGAAAGAACTTACGCTATCGATTGGTTGGAAGCAATTTTGAAATTGAAAAGAGAAGGCCATTTCTACATTGACTCATTTAAATGGGTAGACGTGCTAAAAGTATACCACTTCGATACAGAAGACCGAAACAAGCCAGCAGATCCAGCAAGACGAATAGCAGAGCATGATGAAAGTTTCGAAAAACTTAAAAACCGGGTTGCTAATCAGGAAGAAATCCCTCCTGTTAAACTATATCCTTCTACTGGCGAGCATTCGGACCAGTATAGTCTAATTGATGGAAGGCACCGGATTGCTGCCGTTCACCATCACGGATATCAATTCATTTTAGCTCTAGTGGAGGACATTCCATCGACGGATATATCAGAGATGACACTGCTGTTGACTAAACAATATCAATTTTGGCTCGATTACTCATACGTGTGCTCAGTGGCGCTTACGATTGGTGAGGAAATTCTTAGAAAATGTAGGATATTAGGAAGGGATGTCGGAATTTTACCAAATGAAACAGAAGTAACTGTTAATGTGTGCAGTCGTAACTGCGAGAATAAGTTTCGCATTAAGTTGGCTCAAGCTGTGGATAATTATGACCCGAAGAAAGCCGAAAAAATTCAAGTCTTCTTTGCGACGTGCAAAGGGTCTGCCTGGAAATTCAGCTGTGATTCTGTTGAAGGAGTGGCTAATAATCTGGCTTACAATATATGCAAAAAAGTTTAACTTAAGGTTGTGTGGCAGGTGTAGCTGTGCTTAATGTTCTACCCTAAAAGATCCCACCGATTTGTCACCAAGATGTAGCAGGTATGATTTTACTTATTTGTTCTGTCTCTAAGCTATGACTCTTTCTTGGCAAATTCCTAAGTTCACTCGATTTCTTAGAAATCTCGTGGTAGCTGTGAGTGTCCGAGCGGTAAGACACTGTCTAATTCCCTAAACTAGTTCGAAAGTATTGCGTTCTCCGAGGATCAAGGGTGTCCAGCGGCAGCTATCCCACTAAAAATTTTAACCTACTAATACCTTTACGGTTTGTAAATCCTAATGCCTATAATCACCTAGCGCCTAATGTGACTATTAGCCTGCACGGCTTTCTTAGGGTGCTCACGATCTCAGTAATTCCCTACTTTCAAGCAATTACTCTGGGTCTCCACGATCTCAAGTTTCCCTATTCTGGGTCTAGATGTTGTGCAAATATATTTTTATAGTTTAGTTTAAAGCCGGACTAATAAATATCGAGGTTTCCTTTTGCAGATGGGTTAATTACATAAACTCTGGTCGTATGAATGTATGCGCTGCTAAAATGCTCTAAATACAATTATTTAATGCTTATAATCAATGTTAAACTGTGTCCATGGTATTGCGCCCAAGGACTTACTCAAGTAACATATATATATAGTTGTCCTTGATTGAGCCCTTGTTTTTTGTTAATTATCTACTGTTGTTATGTTGTTATGTAGGATTTTAATGTTTTTTTAGTTTCTATGTAAATTTTTTCAAATTTGTACTTATCATTTATTTTATTAATTTAACTATCTTTTTGTTAATTGTTTGTTTTTAATTGGTTTCTTAGGTTTAAATAAACTATTTCTTGTTAAAATTTAAATTGTACTTTTCACGCGATTTTCTTAATTACCCTTGCGTGTACGAGCTACTTTAGTCCGTGTCACCAAATCTATTAAAACAAACAAAAAATCAATTAAATAAGTTCCAACTCGTACGTTGATTGTTAATAAAAATAAAATAAAACTCTAAAATGTAGTGTTCTTCGTTTGTTAGTTATTCTTCTGGCGTCACTGAGAAGCTTCTTGATACTTGTATAGGAAGTCCATAAGGCTCTCTCATTTTAACTGCATAACTGCATAACTATACTGTATCTATACCCATGCTACGCTTTGCAAACTTTTTTACTCCTAACGTAAAAGATAAAAATTAAAGCAACGATTAGCACTTAGCTATTCACTCAGTCTAAGTATCACGATAATAATTACGTACATGTACGTGTGATAATTAAAGTTCAATTGCGATTTGCAGGATGCATATTGCAATCCCCGTGCAAAATTTAAAAAAACTTTCGAGCAATACACTTTCAAGAAAATATCCCTACCGAAATTGCTACAACAAAACAACAACAACAACAACAACAAAATACGCGACCCAGCATGCACAGTCACAGTTAGAGCAGGGCGCGTCAGATGGCGCGCCGCAGAGCCTGGGAGCGAACAAAGTCCGCTTCGTTGGCAGTGTCGGGCGCCCCAGCGTCGCACAGCAGGCAGTCCACGTATCGACGGGTTCGGGCCTGACCCCGCCTGAACGGGCCCTGCAAGGTGAGCAGCAGGACGTCCTGAACGGGTTGGGGGCAGTAGCCCTCGGCCCGGATCACGTGACCCGCCAGTTGAGGTCGCCGCCGGCGCAAAATGATGGACGGGCGCTGCAGCTTGGCCCGATCGTACAGGACCTCGATCCCGACGCTCTCGTCAGCTCGAAAGGCCGCACGGAGCAGCCCTGAGTGCTCCGAGTCCAGCTGCCGCTCCAACGTAGCCGTCAGCGTCCACGTCTCGGCGTTGTATTAGCAGGACGGTTTCGACCACTGCCTGCCACAGCCGAGCCCTCTGGTGGTCGGGCAGCGCTTCGGACTGGAGGACGGCTGGGATCGAACGAAAGGCCGCCCAGGCAAGTCCTCTGCGCCGCCGGAGGTCCTCTTCCACGTGGGGCACCAGACCGCCGAGGTAGGTGAACCGCTGGCAGCGTGCGAGCCTGGTCGTCTGCCCGTCTGCGCCGCGGCACGTCAGGTCCGCTGGAATGTCGGCCGGCACAGTCAGCACCTCGGTCTTCAGCGTGTTGACGATCAGACCGACGCTCGATGCCACCTCGACCAGCCTGTCGATCTGGCGCTGGGCGCCTTCAACGGACGAGGACAGGAGGGCGAGGTCGTCGGCGTAGCCAAGCACGCTTAGGCGCTTTTCGCCGTGGCGGTGACCGATGCGTCTGCGCAGCAGGAAGCCGTCATTAGCCGAGGGGAGTCCGAAGCACCCAGTCCAGAAGCAGCACGAAGAGGAACGGCGCTAGCGTGTTCTGTTCTGAAATTGCTACAAAAAGGCAATTCAATGTTCATATTCAACACGAAACTTCTAAAAATTTGAGAAACAATTCGCTTGCAAGAATCGCGAGATTTTCGTGGTGTCCAATTGCAATTCTTGGTAATTCTGCGCAATTTTATTTGTCTAGTGTTGTCACAAATTATGAGGAAATATTTTTACAGAGGCTTAACTTATAATTATAAATTATGATCATGCTTTACAATATATAGCTTATACATTAAACTCGTTTTCATTACATTATACATTATCAGTCAGGTACATGTCACAAAAGCGCCAATATGTTGCATGTACACTATACAATGAAGAGTCTAACAAATGCCTCCAAGACTTAACGAAAGCTCATATTCCATGCCGCCGCCACTGTTCAAGTGCTTGCCCAGCTGCAGAGGATGGTTAATCTCAGTTATCTGTCGCGGCCACTCAGTCTTGACAATCCTGATGGAGCTGTCCGCAATTACTCGTCGTGGCGGCAGCTCGTCGAACTCCATGGATCTCTCGCCAGCTTTGAGACAGTTAATCAAGCCGCCAAGTTCTTTGTCCGTCTGTATGTGACCTATCCGTGTACCGTTGTCGATGATAAACATCAATTCGCCGATGTACAATTGGACAGTAGTGCGACTATACTCTGTAGCTGCGATGGTGACTTTATGAATAGTTAGCCACCACCATTCGATGTTGTCTGGGCACAGAAAGTCAGCAACTGCTACAGCTGGAAGTAATTGAAGACAGCCCAGCAACACCAGCAATGGACAGGAGCCGCACAATGCAAGCTGCACGATTTTAGTAGGCTGGAATGTTGTCACTGATATATAATATATTGCATTGGTCCATAAATATATTTGAATTCTACCCAAAAAATCAGCACCAAAAACGCTATACTTACCATACCAAAACGGCAAATGAGTGGCAATGAGAAACTTGCGTCTATGAAGCGACTTTTATATATATCTACTGATAAAGGTGGAGTGGTATACACTAGAGCGATGTCGAATTCATAAATAAAATTTGTCTAATCGATTGTCTATGGCTTTTGTACGAGTACATTGTATCGAATGTACTTGTCATATGTGCGTCTAGAAATATCAAGCAAACCTACGTTGACCACTAAAGTTCCACTAAAAGTGTTGTTGTAAAAATTTATCTCGAAAAAAATTTCTCTTGTTCTCTCTTCTTTCAAAGTCGTTTCGAAAGAAACAGAAAGCAAATATAATCAGTTTATGTTAGACTTCAACTTAGTTCGCAACACAGCTTATAAAACAAAAATTTAGAAGCAAAAAAGCAAAGTCTCGAAGGACTAGGATTCCGTGTAAATGCGAAGAAGAAATTCCAATCGCTTGCCATTCAGCGGCGATTCAGTCTGTGGCACCACCGTGTAATCACCTGGCGGCAGGGACACGCGGAACACTACCGAGCGCTGGTTGTCTTCGGGGTGTTGAGCCACCTGGTACACGGGTCGCCTCAGACAGTTAGCCCCTTTATAGATGTCAACAGCTTTGACAGAGAATCGTCGCTTTTCTAGCGGAATGTTGCGCTGCCCCGGCTCTTCCAGACTGATCACAACGGTGGCAACTCCGTCCTGATTGCTTCCATCGCAAAAATTTGTCAGGAACGTGTTGTCCTCGAAGAATTCGTCAATTTTTTGACCTGGATACCACTCTCCGTAGATGTACTTGCCGTTCCACTCGGCTCCCGTCACGCCGTTGTCCAAATTTCTAGCCAAATGCAAAACTGTCAGGAACTCGAAGAACTTCATAAAGTCGGACAGCTCCATCCAGTTCTCACCGTCGTCCTGCTTCACTAATCCAGCTAGCTTCATCTGCTCGGGCGTCCACCTGGGATCATTGTCGTTCCATTTGCCGCGCCATTCAAATTCGCTTAGCGGCCCCCAGGGATTGCAAATCCGGATCAGATCCACCAGCTTGCCATTGTGTGGGATCTGCACTGTGCCTGTGACGATGTATTCGTGACCGGACGTCAATCCGAGGCTCTCGAGGTTTTCGCCCAGAATTTCGGTGTGGGTAGCCGCACCAGCGGACAGTTTTTTTGATAGGCAATACTTAATGTTCTCCAGCACCTTTGCCCCGTCCTCCCGCTTGAATGGGATCAACTCGCACACTCCACCAGTGAGGTCGGCCATGGCCTCCAGCTCGAGCCCGCCAATTAGAGACTCATAGCATCCGTGCAGCTTAGCTAGCGCCTTCTCCAACAGGCAGACCCAGTACTCGCCCTCGTGCGCCGCGGCGTACACAAGCTGGCCGTCCTTGGTCGGCAGTCTATCGTCCACCATGATCTCCACTTCGCGTCCAAATGGTCGGAAGCGGAACCGGAAGGCGCCGCAGTAACCTGCACCGCTCAGTGTCTGGTCAGGAAGGATGACCTGGGACAGTAGGTCCGGTCTCTGCGTGATGGCAGCAACAGCAGCCAAGATCCAGCAGTTCTCCAGTTCGCCTTGATTTATATCAAATCGAGAGAAACCATCTTTGACGAACTCCGGGTCAGCGTCGAGTTCTTTAGGTCGCAGCCACTTGTAATTGAGCTTCTTGTGAGCATAAGTTAGAGAAGTGTCGTCGGCCGGAAATTCCGGATCTTCAAACAGCCTTTTGCTAGCTCGAAGCTCCCGGATTATCTCATTGTTCTTTTCAACGTTCAGAGTTATAAAATTAGTCGTTGACACTCGAAATTGAGAGCAGCTTGCAGTAGAAGGTCTCCAAAACGCCTCTTGCTGCATGACGTTTGCCAGCAAAACTACTAATAAAATCTGTACAAAGATTAGAAAAAGAGAAGATTATCTCTATTCTCTTTTGAATCAGGGCCGGGTCTTCTTGAACCCGAGTTCCAAGTTATTTGCACATTTAAATGGGTAAAAAATAGATTTTTCACTGGGAAACCGTATAGTCTATGGGAAAAGTCAATCAATTCTATGCAGTAGAACATACGTCTAAACCATTTTAAAAATAGCAAAAAACACAAAATATGAACATAAAATAAACGCAGAGCAAATCAAGTTTAGATGGTGTGAATTGATCACATCCCAGATTAATGCGAGTATAGATTTATTGATATTGCAGAATACACCAGGTACAATAGTACGACCTACATTGTATAATTGGCTACATTGTATAATTTACCAGCTACGAGTATATCTGTTACTGGATAAATTAGCTCTAATGTTAAAGAGCAACTTTGTATTTTAACCTTTGCAATAACCTTTGCAATTCACAGACTGTGACAAAAACAAACGAAACCGATTTTGATTCTACGAAGTTAGATTGAACGATTTAAACAAAAGGCGTGCATATAGTCGTGTATAAACAATATGTATTAGGACGCAAAGGGAAGGCCCCAAGCGCGCACGCGTTCGCAGAACAGCTAGGTGGGAGGGGCAGGCAGCAGCAGCCTAAGGGATCAGCTCAAGCGCCTGCAGGTCAGCGATGAGGCAGTCCTAAAGGCAGTGGCCCAGCAGCATCTGACGGCGACGGCGCAGGGTATCTCTCAGGGACTTCCAGCGCGGGCCATCAGAGCGTTGGTCGGCAGGCGCTCCGGGTCCAGGGCTGGCTTTCGCAACTCGGTCAACGGCACAGCCTCCATGCTGTACAGGAGGATCGGCTCGACGGCCGCGAGGAACAGGCGCACCTTCAGGTCGTCTCTGGCAGCTGAATTGAAGACGTTCCTGAGGAGGTGCGCGGCGCGCCATAGCCTGATTTCTTCTGTAGGAGACAATCGCATTGGGATTCATTACCAGGGCGCCGAGATACCGCGGAAGTCCTCGCACACCTCGATGCGGTCTCCATTGGGCAGCTTAAGGGTTGGGACGGTATTCATGCCCACGTGCAGCGCCTCCGTCTTGTGAGCAATTACCAGCAGCCCAACACGGGCGCCCTCGTCGCAGAGCCTTGTAAGAGCTCGCTGGGCAGCAGCTGGAACGCGGCAGAGCAGTGCGATACGCGAGAGAGGGAAGCGAAACAGCAGGGTGTCTGGAGCTTCGGCGTGGGCCCAGCAAGTAGCTGTCATCCTCGCGGAGGGACCGACGAAGCACGTAGTGCATAACCACGGGGAAGAGCAGAGTAGCCAGCGTGTCACCCTGAAGGACGCCTGGGCTGGTGCCGAATTCTTCTGTGGGGCCATCGCTCGACATGACAAAAGCCCTGGAGTCGTGGTAGAGGTCCCTCACCGCGCTCACCAGCGCAGCATGTACGCCATAATGAGATAGAAGCCACGCCTGGACACCGAGTCAAACGCCTTGCGATCTAAGCGCCATCTGAGCGCCTGGGACACGCCTCCTTTGCCGAAAAAGACAGGCGGCTTCACTTCATCTGCGTCTATGCTCCAACGGCTTCCCGGACCAGCGAAGATCCATCCGTGACAGAAGCCCTTTACGACACTCTGGGCTGCATGCTTGATTCCATCCCTGCTCATGACGATCTATCATTGTTGCTGGTGACTTTAACTCGCTATCCAGTTTTATCCAGGCCAGAGATCTGATGGCTGTCAATGGCACCATGCGACAGCGCTTCAGCAAGCTTCCAATTTTATTTGGCCCCAACGGGCGAACCACTCGGCTGAACTGGATTTTCTGCCCAACTGCCCTGAGGGTGCGCAGAGTCCTCAACATCCGCCCCGACTGCGTTCAATCTGATCACCGCCTGATGGCCTGATCTGCACTGGCAGAGACTCCCGCCTGCGCCACCTCACCCGCTCTGGGCCGACCTGAGAAACCCGGACACGCGGCAGGCCTTCCTACTGCTTACCACTACTCCTGCTCTAGCCCAGTCCTTCGAGTCTTTCCATCACGCCGTCGAGGATGCTGCAGCGCTTCTCCCACGGAGACAGGCAAACCCTCCAAAGGCCCTGTGGGACCGCAATTGCATCATCTCCCAGGCAAGGCGGCATGTGCAGAGCACTGCTGCACTCCACGGCCGTGACAGCAACCAGGCCAGTGCTGCCAGGGACGAGCTGCAGTGCATCTACGCCCAGCGGACTGAAGCCTGCCTGCATCAAAGAAGCTGTGAGCGAAATCCAACTCGCCACTGACAACTGCCGCCATAGTGCTGCCTGGAGAGCCATCAACCAGCTGACTGGCAGGAAGCCCAGGCCTAACACCATCGTTGGCGCTGATTCCACCGAGAACCGCAAGGCCCTGCTGGCCACCCACTACCGCGAGGTGCTCAACGCGCCCGCTCCAACTGCGCCTCTTCTGCCGATCCCAGCTCTACTTCGCTCCAGCTCAGCCAGGCCCTTCAACACCGGCCCCATCACTGTAGGTGAAGTTGACCGAGCACTGAGGACCATGCGAGCTGATGCTGCCGCTGGGGTGGATGCCGTCCCTCCCAGGGTCCTGAAGCTGCCCGAGCTCACTCCAATCTTCACCAACCTGCTGAACAAGCACTGCAGCCTTGGAGGCAACGAGGCCGCCTCCTGCCCAGCCTCAATCAGCTGCTGCTGAGCTTCCAAAGCGGCTTCTACCCGGACAGGTGGACAGATGAGCAATTCACAGTATTCCTTCATCCATGACCGTAGCTACGAGTATGTACATTTTTATTTTTAGTTTTTGTTTAACACGCGAACTTCCATATAGTCTTTGATGTAAAGCCAGAATGCCAATGGGAAGCGAAACTTGTTAGTCTTAATTAACGAACCCAAAACTTGTGTTTAGAATCAAGATCTTTCATTCCTCGACTTTGTCGTTTTTCGTTAAAAAGACCAATAATGGTAAGCGCTTATTTGCTCCAGTGACTAAACTGTATTGATGCCTGTATGTCTTCATTCATTGACGCAATCAGTTTCAATTTCAGGCTCAGCACAAGTTGCTGAAGAGATCAACAATATTTGCTCTCATCGTCATTCATCTATACTTGATAATTACGCCATCAAACAAAGCCTTAGGCAGACGAAGAGATCAAGAAGAGTTGACCTACTGCAAAGGCAAAATGCGCTGGTGGGTCATAGTCAGACAGAGGGTGACACTGTTCGCTAGCAACTTCGGCGGCGCCAAAGCTTACGTGTATTTCAACAGGATTTTGCCTCCCAGTGGCTTACTACAATGGCACAGTTATGAAATGAGACGCCATGTTGCTCCAAATATGGGCGCAGATGTGGTGTTCCTGGATAAAAATCACTACATAGTGCCAGCTTATAGCTACTATCGACTGCGTCGAATGGCCAGGCTTCGTAAAGGCTCATTCAACGAGATCAATGGTCACCTGCTGCTTGGTAGTCACGTTCACATGTACCACTACATGAGGTACGAATACACTACCGTAGACGGTGGCAGCTGTGGCGACACATTCACTTAGTTCTCTGGAGATTGAAGAGCTTAGACTAGCTTGTACTGTCTAAATTTCTTCTGGGAGTCTTTCTTGAGTGCGCTTTGAGTTATTCGCAAAAAATACATTTAGTATATGAAAATTCAAAACTTTCAATTTTATTAACTCATTTTTGAGTTTCGATTGTTAATTTTCATTTGAAATAAAACGGATCAGTTTGGAGACACTTCGATTTTGTAGCTACTAGTTGTGTCAGACTTTTGCTGATATTTGTAGAGATGCATTAAGTGTTACATTTAGTACTTATAATCTTACAGTATTATAGAAAGAAGCTGTTTTCTTCCATAATCCTTTTAAAGATTTTAGTACATTAGGCCCCAATCTCTGCTAAGAAAAAATGCTATTGCTTTTGATAGGAGGCAGATCCAGTGTTCATCTTTTGATATGTTGTGCATTTCTTATTGCTCTATCGATATTCAT
The DNA here is from genome assembly GCA_002269645.1 of Macrostomum lignano. NCBI lineage: Eukaryota > Metazoa > Platyhelminthes > Macrostomidae > Macrostomum > Macrostomum lignano. The sequence continues at coordinate 27,089 of NIVC01004424.1, forward strand.
AAAGCTTTTCGTTCAGAAATAGTTTTAAAGGCAGCTTTCAACGGAAAAATACACTACGGAGATAAGAAATTTCACGATTTTCAACACTAAAACAGAGATTGGGTCTCTTAACAGTGTCAGAGAAAGTTCTAATCACACTATTTTGTGCCCCACATGCTGCTCTAACGACGCATTAATCGATTTTTCATGTTAAATTGGTCTGGTCATTATTTCAAATGTTTTTTAATTGATTTAGATTTAGAATTCCTTGGTTAACATGTTGCAGATTGTGCATTTTGTTCGAGAAAATCTTTTTTTTCTCACAAGGGAGTCAATTTTCTTACTGCCACATATTCTTACATGTACTGCTTCATTAAATTTGTGCAGGATCGAGGTCTGCGGTACCCTGACACAAAGCCTTCGGCGAATTCATTCAACAATAGCACTGAAGAAATTTTTGCTCATTCCGCTGACTGCTGAGTAGACGATCACACGGTGTGTTCAGCGGCCCTGACCTTCTAATCGTCAGGAATGTACACTATACTCTCTGTGGAGACTGGCCCTCATTGTTGTAAAATGCACGACAACCCCCAGGCGGATGTTGCCCTCCCCAGCATGAACACTTTAAATAAATTATCTTCAGACACTCGTTAGATAAACAATGAAAAAGTAGCATATTTTTCGAGATTTTAAAATTAGAAACTTGCAAACTAGAATAAAGTACGGGTCTTTCGAAAAAATGCTGTGATGGTCAGAAGTTGTTGCAAGAAACTGAAATAATGTTATAGCAGTGAGAGCATTCAACTCAAACTATTTGTTTATGGCATTTCCCTACAAGCAAGATGAAGCAATCGGTTGAAGTTATTTGCTTAGTTAGATCAAATCGGAAGTTTAAATATTAGGAGACTATTGTCGTCATAATTAATCTTAGTAGCTTTTAGAAACATGGCACTGCGATCAAGCAGTTTGCTGCGAGCATTGCTGCTGCTCAGTCAAACATTCAGTTTTGCTTGGCCCACTGACACCTCAGTCAGGCATTGCAGAACGAATTCGCACTGGTTGAGATTTAACCTCATCAGCCTGGAGCTTTGGCCCGATCCGGCATCAATCTCGGCGCCAAAGGCGAGCCTGACCTATACAACATTATTCAAATGGAGCAGCCTTGACGACAAGACCTACCTGAAATTGGAACACCTCCCACTGCCAGATCCAGCCGAGATCAACGGAGTGTACTATTTTAAGCTGAACCAACGACAATACAGATCGGTCAGAAGAAGTCTCGCCAACTTGACCGTCAGTTACAATTCGATGTCTGGGCAGGTGAATCGTTACCTGGAGTTCCCGATCGAAATCGGCAGTCAAAGATTTCAAAATTACTGGATTTCAATTATGTACTTTTCGGCATTTGGCGGTGTTTGTCCTCTCTGTTAATTTTTTTGGGTTAACGCGCTCCATCCCGAGTGCTACTTAAAGTATATGACTTCTTTGCTGCAATCTGTAAACATACAATCGTATAGTCAGATATATCAGATATATGTTACAAGTCATTTCAACCCTCTGGGGGGCACCAAAAGAAATTCACAAAACGTTCATTAAATAAGCTGCCAAGTTCTGAAGAATTTCTAAATAACTTAATAGTAGATTAGCAATGTCCTCATAAAGTTTAGCCATTGTCTTATTTGTCTGAATGCTTGAAATATTGTAGCGGGTCGCCATCACAAACCCGAAATATCATAACTCCGAAAACCAAAATAGCGGTTTGCGTTGCTAACACTGCCGGAGTTATGATTTTTCGGGTTTATGATATTTGAGGTTTATGGTATTTCGGGTTTGTGATGGGCGTTGCTACATGTAAATCGGTATTCGAAGTTGTGATTTTTCGGGTTTGTGATGCTCCCCATTGTTCTAGTTAAAAATCCATTTTCTGATGTCATTTCTGTGGTCTATCGCTCGTGATGATGTGGTGCTTTGTGTCATGTTTAACTTTGGTGGCCGGAGGTAGCCGCCCTCCTTCGACGTACGTGAAGGTGCTGCGGTAACGATCGATGAGTGCGCGTACACGAGGATCGCAGTGGTCTGGATACGCCAGCGACACGGCGAGTTCATCGAGGTCCACTGCGGTAACCGGCAGAGATGGCGTATGTAGTCTCGTTGTAGGGTCAACTAGTCGACGCCCCTTGCAGTCGACGATCAATTCGAAATGACTGAGGAAGTCGTACCCCAGGATAGGTTGCACGACGGATGCGACCAGGAACGTCCAGCGGAATTCACGACGGAGTCCTCGGATGTTGACGTCGAGCGAGATCTCTCCAGCGACCGGTATCGATGCACCGGTGGCGGTGGTCAGGCGAAATCCGGTCTCCTGAAGGTCCCGGTGGAATTGCTTCTGCGGAATTATCGACACTGCTGCGCCGGTATCGAGCAGGAACGGGTAGTACTTGCTGTCTATCTTGATATCCACCACCAGGAATTTCTTGCTCGCCGCCGGGGATGATGCACTGCTCACTGCGGCAGGTTGGGCAGTGCCCTCTAGTTTGACGGCTGACGTGTCGGAGAGGCTGACCTGGACTGTGCAGGTGTCTTTTCGTGAGTACTCAGAATTCGCGGCCGCCTACCACCCAAGGCGGACGGGAAACGACACCACGGTCGGCAGGTAAGCGCGCGTTCACCGTAGTAGATGTGGGCCCGGCAGACGACCGGACGCTGTCCTGGCTTGAACGGGGTGACGCTTGTCTGTGGCTGCAGTTGTCGGCGTGGCGGTTCGTCCCGTCTGGAGTTGATAGTCGGCGGTGGCGTCGGCTGTACAGCGCTGACTGAGCTCGCCGAGCTCTGGTAGCTGACCATGAAATCAGCGATTTCAGCGAGCTTATCTGGCGATTCCTGCTGGAAGCCTGATAGTGCGACTCGTAGCTCACTGGGCAGGCAGCGGATGAGAGTCGCCTTGAGCATGTCGGAGCAGGAGCCCATGCCGCACTGAGCCATCTTGGCGCTGAGCTTCTTGACGAAGATTGAGGGCTTGTCGCCACCTAGATCGGACGTGGCCAGGATCTCGTTGATCTTCTCCTGCTGACTCTTCTGCAGAAGGTTGGAGATGGCGGCTTTAAGCGGCTCGTACTGTCGAGGCGTTGATGTCGTGATCAGCATCGACGAGATATCCTCCGGCAGGTGCGCAACCAAGTAGTGGTACTTGGTCTCGTCCGAAGTTATGCGCGCTAGGTGGAATTGCGACTCTAGGGTCCGGAACCAAGCTTCCGAATTGTTCCGGTACAGCGGCGGAACCTTAACGGACACGGCGGACACGCTTGGCTCAAGTATCGGTGGTGTATGTTGAACAGGTAGCTGCCCAGTGGGGTTGAGCACCGGGGCCTGGTTGTTGTCGGCGGCTGCTGCGGCCTGCTGCGATAGCTGCGGATCGCTTTCGTCGGCCATGACGACTCACCGGACCAGTTGTAGCGACTGTAAAATGAAAAAGGTAGAGCTAGGCGGTGGTTCGCCCTTGTTTGCTTCTTTGTTTGGCACTTGAGTTTCTCGAATATCCAAAGAGGCTTGGAGCAGATGCTGGTTTAGCTACTGTATATTTATACTTAATTGACCTTCCGGAAATTTCTAGAATCATTTTAGTGCGGTAAAACAAACTGTATAGTAAGTATCGTACGTACGGTATTCATATTTTGTATGATGATGAATTACAGTAAATAAATATTTATTGAGTAGAAATATTTACTACGAGATTAGAAATAGCTAGATAAAGAATATTCTAGAATTTAACTGGTACTGTATTGCAGAAATTTCGGGAAGTAAACATCATACGGTATAGAACTTTCGCGAAGGTCACTACAGTTACACAGTCAATAAGCAATATTAAGTGAATATCATTAATAACTTTAAACATTTAACTATACCTTTACCAGTTTTGTGATGCCGTATGCAGTTAAGCGCTGCGTTACCCTTAGGTTAGCAATAAAGGTTTAGTACAATAGCAGAATCTTCAACAGATAAACAAGACAACAGCACTATAACAAAAGTTCACCAACACTTTAGTTCCCCAGCACTTTAGTTCCCCAGCACTTTAGTTCCCCAGCACTTTAGTTCCCCAGCACTTTAGTTCACCAGCACTTTAGTTCACCAGCACTTAGTTCCCCAGCACTTTAGTTCACCAGCACTTTAGTTCACCAGCACTTTAGTTCACCAGCACTTTAGTTCACCAGCACTTTAGTTCACCAGCACTTTAGTTCACCAGCACTTTAGTTCACCAGCACTTTAGTTCACCAGCACTTTAGTTCACCAGCGCTTTAGTTCTCCAGCACTTTAGTTCACCAGCACTTTAGTTCACCAGCGCTTTAGTTTTCCAGCACCGATAAACTGAACTGGCTTTGTTGAAATTAAGTTCGACATTTCCCTACTTTACTGGAAAACCCATACTTAACGTGTCAAAAGCAAGTAGTGCAAGGAGCAGTGCAAGTCCCAATGCAAATCCAGAGTGAAAAAAAAACACTTTTGCCAGCATTTCCACCGGTAGATATTCAACATTTATCCGCGCTTTTTGAGATATTGAGCAACACATGAGGATCTGACATGGAGTAGTTCGTATCCAGATTTTAGGAAAATCAATGTCTTTGAACCATGAGCTCTATAGCATTGGACACTCAGATAAAAAGTATCTGGACTTTTTACCATTACGCCATATACTCGTAATGGAGCATTGGGGTGGCAAAGTGCCAAAATGACAAAGAAAAAGTCGAAAGCTACCGTCAATAAAATAGTTTTCATTCAAACAGTTAGTTATTTACCAGTTAGCGCAGTTATTTCAAGCAGATTGGACACAAGCCACCTTTTCTTGTATGGTATGTGTAGGACATATTCTTAATGCTTACAGTGTGATAACCAAGAAATATCTTCACTTTCATTCTGACCACTTGACCGGACCAATCAATCAGCGAGATTCGCGCGTAACTGTCCGCCAGAACAAAGAAAATATTTTTCTTGCCGTTCATAAAAGTCCAACCATTGAAAGAGCGCTTTTGTTCCAGACGCATTCGCTGCTTGGTGTAGCGCACCAACGTCAGTGTGGAGTGCCTGTCGTCGTTCTGATTTGAAACTTCATAAAACTCCACGTAAGCTGCATCCGTATAGGAAATTTTGGATTTAACGTAGAGAACATGCGCAACGAGCATCCAGTATTCGGTACCATCCTCACAGATCTCGTGCCCCAGAACATAACTAGCCGGCAGCAAGATGGACTGAGATACAATGATTGCCACCAGTATACGGAGTATTGTGATCATGGGCGACGACATCTGAGTGGATTGGTAAAACAATGGGTGGCTTATTGCCTATGCGCGTGAAGCTTTGAGGTAATATCAGGCTATTTTAGTACATCGGCATGCGTTTATTGTCGAGTTTCAGGCTTATGGTAGACTATGGCATGTTGTTGAATCGTTAATACTTGTTAGACTTTGTTCTGAATTTCTATTATTCTGCAACAGACAGAAGAGAAAACTTACCATCGCAAACAGCGGCACTGACCCTGGGTGTGTCTAAAAAGCCTAAGCATTGCTGATTCCTTAGCGTTGGTTTCTTTTAGAAGTTTACCCATAGAACATGTAACTTCAGCGCGTTTTTCCAATCTACTCTAATCTGCTACATGGCAGGTGATTCCTTTAAATTTCAATCAAAAGTCTAATTTAAATTATAATTGAAAATGAAACTATAATTTAACAAAAGGCGAAAACTTTATTTGGTAAATGAAGGAACAACTGAGGGAACGTAAAAGCAAGTTGAAATTCAATCCTTGCTAACAATACCAAGGATCACGTGAACACTCGAAGCAAAAACTCCACCCTGTTGCCTTCAATCAGGGTCTCAATGCGAGGAATGACAACATAATCGCCAGGTCGCAGACTTGCTCTTGAAACAAATTGTCTTTCCAACTCCGTTCCCGTGAATCGCATCAAAGGTTCGCCTTCGGGCAACTTGCCCGGATAAATTTCAATGATTTTCTTGGCGAATTCCGAGCCATCAGGGTACAGATGGCGTCGTTCACCCTCTTCCAAACTGATAATGACGTACGCCGACCCATCCGGATTTGCTGACGCACCGGAAACGGTAAAGCTGAAGCGGTCGTCATGATAGAACTCATCCGGACCCTGGTTCATCGTCCACGCTCCGTAGACCTTCTTGCCAGTCCACTCTGACCCGGTCACGCCGCAGTCTAAATTTCTGGCCAAATGAAGAATTTGAACGGACTCAAACATTGGCACGAAATCAGAAAACTCAATTGTAGTTTCACCTTCTGTAGCATTGGCTTGCAACTGGTACCAGTCGGATGACAAGCGGGTATATTCTTGATCTAGCAAAGCTCTTCTATAATCCAAAATCTTCACAACATCGATTGAACTGCCGTCCCGTGGAACCTGAGCAGTGCCGCTAATAATATAATGGCCTCCTGGCGGCAGGTTGGGCAATTTTTTCATGCATTTTTCAGCGTCATCGCTGCTTTCATTGCGTGCACAGAACGCTTCAACGATCAGTTCCCGTTTTAAAGCTGACTGCAATATTTTCAGTAAATCGTCCACCTTGATTTCTCTTACATAGATCTCTTCGCAAACTCCACCAGTGAGTAGTGGCAATAGCTCTAACGATGCGCAAGTTGGTACATCTTCGTATGAGCCGAACAGCTTAGCAAAAGCCTTCTCGAGTAGGCACAGCCAGAACTGGCCACGGTGAGTTCCGGAAAACGCTAGTTCCCCGTTTATAGTAGGGAGCCGATCGTCAATAGTGAGCTCAAATTCTTGGCCAAATTGGCGAAAGATGAAGCGAACAGAACCGTCATAGTTCTTGCCGTGCAGTGTCTGACCCGGTGGAATAACGCTGTGTAAGAGGTCCTGCCGATTTCCGATTCGGGCTAGACATAGTAATAAGCAATAGTTGGCACTTTGACCTCTGACGTTCGCGTTGAATCCCGACCCGACGTTAACGTCTCCGACCTCGAACAGTAGTGCTGTGCCATTTCCGGTCATTTCGTGCGGCCTTAGCCAGACTAAAGGTTTAGAATGGTATCTTCCTGATGTCGAATGGGCCTGATGCTCATCATCCTGTCCAGCATGTACAGAACTGTAATCGGCTGGAAATTCCGGATCTTTAAGCGGCTTTTCTCCGGGTTTCAGCTTTTTAAACGCTTTGAAAAGTCTCTTCATTTTTTCAGTAGAGTTGGTTTAGTCAAACATACTGTCGTATCTACCTCGATAAGACTACGAGATAAGAATGAATAGACAACAAGCTTTTATCAAAATTTAGTCTATGGAAATACGAGTATCACATTTAACTGGCGCTCGCTAAGGTCCCGGGTTCGATTCTGCAGTTTGCGAACAAAAACGTACCATTATACCAGTCAATCTTCAAACACAAGGTGTGTACCTGCCTGGCAATGAGATGAGCAATGAGCTAAAGTACTAAAACAAAATGCTAAGTTTGTCAGTAGCTACAATATTAAGATTCATTTTTCAGTTTACCGAGCATAATCAAACAGCCGCTTCAAGTCAGTATAATTGACGCCACAAGCTAGATGTAAAATTGTCCTTGGTTGCTGCGAATGATTCTCCAGCAAACTTCACCGTTTCATCCTAGTGGTAACAGAAACGTCGGTAGGTTTAAAAAACGCTTGGCAACATGCCATCAGCTTACAACTCAGAAGTCACAGCTCGGGTTCTACAACTGAGGAGTTGAAACAATCAAGTTTTAAAGGCTGTCAATCGAGTGATGCTGACGCTCCAAAGCGATGAAGAGCGGACAGTGCAAGATGCTGTTGAACCGATGTTAAGGTCGGGCAACGTGAACTACCGCGGCTGCAGGCAGTGAACGGAAGGTGCCAGCTACTCTGCTCTTCACAACTGGATGAAACTGTTCATCGGCCGCCCAGCCACTCTGAATGACCTCCAAAGCAGCCCTGCAGAACGCAGTGGCCTTGTCGTTCGTTAACTTTGTCCTACCTCGTTTACCTTGTCCTACATTCTCAACTCTTACCTGTTGTTCGACCTAACTTGTTCTTAGTTTAAACATGCAGGGATCTTAGAGCCGTCAGCATGGTACCCTCAGGGCATGGCTGCTTTTCTCGCTACCGCTTCCTTCAGGGCAGGGTAGAGCGATGCTTCTTTTGTCGCTCAGGCAGTGAAAACGCTGAGCACTTTATCTGCCACTGCCCCCGGTCTTCACCAGGGCCAGGCTCACTCAACTCGGGCCAAACCTGGTTTTCCCTGACGTTTGCGGGTTCGAGAGCATACCGCTGCTCGCCCGGTACCTCAGGGACACGGGACGAGCTGAGTTCTTCTCCACCGCCGGTGAGGAGGACCGCGCGGCAGGTGAAATCGACGGGTCCCCCTGAGAGACATCACTTTGATGGAAAACATTGGTCGCCAGTGGCCAGCGAAATGGGCGGCGCGCCTCCTCCGCCTAGCGTTGCCCCCTGCAGCTGAGTCAACTCTATTGACGAGTAGATCGACCCATTGACAATAGAATAGAATTGTACACAATCACCCGGGAGAACAGCTAAACTGACAATTTATCCCAGAATAGCGTCAAAAGAGAAAACGCAGAATGCGGTCTGTTTTCCGAAATTTGCGCATCATACAGCGCATACAGCGTCCCCGTTTTATCTGTTGCTTTAGCTATTAAAAGCATCGCAGTTTGTAATGCAACAACTGTGTAAAAATACCTACCTTGTACCTAGTTGCATTGGTATAAAATGAATAATGAAAAGTTAATGAATAATAATAGCCTAATCGATTCGTTTTGGCCGAAAAATAAGCTTCTTTAAGCTTCGTTGCTTCTCTCTGACCGCTCGCCCTGTGACTGTATTGTTTTGCTAACTTTCTAACGACGGCAAACCCAAAACAGAAATTATATGCGCAAATCTAAAAAGCAGGCATTCCGTCACGCTAGACGCCTCGGGTAGCTGCAACACCCACTGAGTTTGTTTATTTCTTCTCAGCAAATTTTGTGGTTTTTGCGAGTCAAAAACGAACAAAAAAGTTTTAAAGACATTTAATTTAAGCTACTCGACAAGCACTTTGATTTGCGATACTCGCCAAGTTGGAGGTTCCTTGCGATCTTTTCAGCAGCCAAGTTTACAGAAAGTTTAAACCGCATGCATAAGGAGAGTAATCTTTGCTGCAAGTGAAAGCGACGTGAACTTTTAGCCATTTGTGCTGTTGCGTGCAAGGTGAAGGTGTTAAATTACAACCTTAAACAGGTATGCGTTGTACGAGACTGCAAAAATTTCGAGTGTATTTTGTATTCAGGATTCAAATTGTCGTGGGAGCGAATGCAGGTTTAAATTTGCAATGATTTTGCAAGAACAGAAAGGATGAGAGCGCAAAGTTATTTCCAAACTGGTTCGGTCTTAGCTTAGAGCTACATGTAGGTCGCAACTCTGTCTAACAAAAATGAAATATTCTGTCTGAAATACCAGTACTATCTAACAGGTGTCTACCATTCTGCCTAGCCGGTGTGTGAGGGATTATCTTGTCTAACAGATGTGTGACACTATCCTGTCTAACAGATGTGTGACACTATCCTGTCTAACAGGTGTGTGACACTATCCTGTCTAACAGATGTGTGACACTGTCCTGTCTAACAGGTGTGTGACACTGTCCTGTCTAACAGGTGTGTGACACTGTCCTGTCTAACAGGTGTGTGACACTATCCTGTCTAACAGGTGTGTGACACTATCCTGTCTAACAGGTGTGTGACACTATCCTGTCTAACAGGTGTGTGACACTATCCTGTCTAACAGGTGTGTGACACTATCCTGTCTAACAGGTGTGTGACACTATCCTGTCTAACAGGTGTGTGACACTGTCCTGTCTAACAGGTGTGTGACACTATCCTGTCTAACAGGTGTGTGACACTATCCTGTCTAACAGGTGTGTGACACTATCCTGTCTAACAGGTGTGTGACACTGTCCTGTCTAACAGGTGTGTGACACTATCCTGTCTAACAGGTGTGTGACACTATCCTGTCTAACAGGTGTGTGACACTATCCTGTCTAACAGGTGTGTGACACTATCCTGTCTAACAGGTGTGTGACACTATCCTGTCTAACAGGTGTGTGACACTATCCTGTCTAACAGGTGTGTGACACTATCCTGTCTAACAGGTGTGTGACACTATCCTGTCTAACAGGTGTGTGACACTGTCCTGTCTAACAGGTGTGTGACACTATCCTGTCTAACAGGTGTGTGACACTATCCTGTCTAACAGGTGTGTGACACTATCCTGTCTAACAGGTGTGTGACACTATCCTGTCTAACAGGTGTGTGACACTATCCTGTCTAACAGGTGTGTGACACTGTCCTGTCTAACAGGTGTGTGACACTATCCTGTCTAACAGGTGTGTGACACTGTCCTGTCTAACAGGTGTGTGACACTATCCTGTCTAACAGGTGTGTGACACTATCCTGTCTAACAGGTGTGTGACACTGTCCTGTCTAACAGATGTGTGACACTATCCTGTCTAACAGGTGTGTGACACTATCCTGTCTAACAGGTGTGTGACACTGTCCTGTCTAACAGGTGTGTGACACTATCCTGTCTAACAGGTGTGTGACACTATCCTGTCTAACAGGTGTGTGACACTATCCTGTCTAACAGGTGTGTGACACTATCCTGTCTAACAGGTGTGTGACACTATCCTGTCTAACAGGTGTGTGACACTATCCTGTCTAACAGGTGTGTGACACTATCCTGTCTAACAGGTGTGTGACACTGTCCTGTCTAACAGGTGTGTGACACTATCCTGTCTAACAGGTGTGTGACACTATCCTGTCTAACAGATGTGTGACACTATCCTGTCTAACAGGTGTGTGACACTATCCTGTCTAACAGGTGTGTGACACTATCCTGTCTAACAGGTGTGTGACACTATCCTGTCTAACAGGTGTGTGACACTATCCTGTCTAACAGGTGTGTGACACTATCCTGTCTAACAGGTGTGTGACACTATCCTGTCTAACAGGTGTGTGACACTGTCCTGTCTAACAAGTGTGTGACACTATCCTGTCTAACAGGTGTGTGACACTATCCTGTCTAACAAGTGTGTGACACTATCCTGTCTAACAGGTGTGTGACACTGTCCTGTCTAACAAGTGTGTGACACTATCCTGTGAAACAGTCGTGTGTGTGTTGCACTCTATCATGTGTATCACTTATGCACTGTAAAAAAGGTGCGAAAGTTAGACACAGTACAAAACACTTAGAAACTGTGAAAATATTCAGAATAAAATTATACGTTAAGTCACTAATTTTTTTGAACTCATTCAGAATTCCCAAACACAGCCGAGATCTCGGTTCTGAAAAGAGCTGCTCGAATAATGAATGACTCATGCCGGTAAACGCAAGCTTATATGCATACATGTCTACACATGTAAACATGCAGTCAGAATTGCCGAAAATTCGGGTTTATAAAGACGCGAATTAATGCCAAGCCATGGAAACTTGATCCGTTTCATTCGCAATATTATATATGTGCAGCATTGGCGGAGTGCTGTGACAGGCTCTGCATGCATGCGGTGTAACTCCGCGGGTGCCAAAAGAAAGTGGTTTTCTCTGACAGTGTTCCCCCGCATGCCTGCTGTTGCTACCAGCTTCTGGAGTCATACAATCCAATTATATTATTAGCTTTTTCACCTGTGGTCGAATCGGAGAAGCTCTTGACTAAGCAATTAGGTTAAAAAAGCAAGCCGGTCGCCCAGGAGTCGAACAGGCTCAGGCCAACACTATAAAGAATGAAATGTTGCCATTTTAGCCCTAGAAATTGCGTAGAATCCTAATTAATAAAAAACGCCTACGGCCGCTCTCTTTCTGCCACGAGCAACTTCTCGAAAGTTAGGAAAACTCTGCAGACAAAAAAGCCCAGCGCCTGGACAAAGTTATGGACACCACGCCGATCTATGCGGCGTCCGATGTGGAACGACTGAAACTGCAGGACGCATATGGCTACGCCACCTACAGGGGTAGGCGGAGTCACGGCAGAGTTCAAGCCACCGCTATCAACTTCCTGCCACCGTCGATGGAGAATCAGGAGTCATTGAAACAGTTCCTAATGTCGCCTCAGTCGGCGGCTTGTCGGCGAAGGCTGTCACGAGACCAGTTCGGACGTAGTTCGGTTCGAGTGTCGTCTAGGAGGCACGGCTCAGGTATTGAAGCCTTTGTAGCTTCTCTTGCGGAAGCTGAGGCACCCAAGGATGAGTCATCACTGGCGACAGAGACCGGCGATCAAGAGGTGGCGATAAATCATCAGCAGCCGCATCAAGTGCTGGTTGAAGCTCAGATGAATGGTGCGCTTCTTTTTATTCATTGGTTAAGTTTTTGAGTGACAAGACACGTGAGTGAGTGAATGGCACCCTCGACCTGAAGTAACCCCCCCGCTCATAAATCAGAATCTGAAGCGTGACCTCAGCAAGGAGTTAGAGTCATTATCGACCCTGAAGTGATCTCATTTGAAGCTGTAGGGACCCCTTAAGTCTCTAGCGACTTAAAAATAAAGATACAGTAACCCCTGAAGCTGAATTGGTTTTTTTCTGCTGAATATTCCATTGCCAGGACCAACCACTGCTCACCAAGAGCTGCCAGATCTTACAGAGGAAGCCGACACAGAGGATGACATTCTACCAGCCGTCATTGCAGCCGGGATGTCTAATAAAAATTCAGCAGAAGTTCACACAACAAAACCACCGTCTCCGTCACCACCACTGCCTCGGCAACTGCCACAGCCGGAGCAGCAGCAGCAGCAGCAGCAGCAGCAGCAGCAGCAGCAGCAGCAGCAGCAGCAGCAGCAGCAGCCGCCCATCTCTCCACCACCAAAGCCACTACCGAAGCCAGTCATTGCCGCGGGCAGTCGAGGCGCCGTGATGTCTCCAACGACTCGACACTCGTATCACGAGGCGATGGAAGCAATCGCGTTTATCGACGATCTTGGCTGCTCGTCTTCCAGTGGTTCGGCGAGGTCATCGACGTCAACTCTGCGCAGAGCGGACGGCAGCGCCCAGCTGCCTCTTCCGCCGCCGCCGAAAAATTTTGAAGATGATTATCAGGTGAGCACTGTCTGAAAATGATGAGATTCTATCCTGAGAAATACTGCCGTTTTGTATTATTTTACAATATAATATATGATTACATAATCGAAATAACACACTGAAGCGATCAAGAAAAACTGTCTGCCTTAAAATCAAAAAGTTATTATCTTTTTGAAATACATGCATATCAGATAATGTGATAGCCAGGTTTGCTCAGTGTGGTCACACTCAGTGAGTGAAGGTTTTCATTAGCAGCGCCCATCTAACAGTCATTTCTAATCATTTCACAGTCGAAACTATCGAACCAGAAGAGCGAAACGCTGCCTGTGTTTCCAATGTCCACTGAACAAACCGAGGTGCACCCACCGCGTCAGTTGTCGTTCGTTAAACTGCCTTCGCAAGATCAGCAGCAGCAGCAGCAGCAGCAGCAGCAGCAGCAGACGCAGTCTTCAAAGTCTCCCATCACCTATCTTCCAAAGCCAATCTATCGATCGGAGAAGTTTCTCGACTTGTCGGCGCCGCATCCGTTGTCGACTCAGCCGTATCAGCTGCCGCCTCCGAAGCCGCTCCCATCATCTGGGAGTCCGTGCGTCAGTCGCAAAGCCAAATCTGTGCTGGTGCAGAGAGCCACAGCAACAACAGCGGCAACAGCAACGGCCCCTGATTCAGCTGCTCTCAGCAGCTCGGCAGCTTCTGGATTGTCTGGATTTCCGGCCTCAGCAAAATCAATCGATTATCGATCCGAAGGAGAGGATGACGACACGAGAAACGGATGTAGACAGGTTTGAAAACGGTGCTATACATGGTCACTACAAGTGTATATCACAATACACTGTACACAGCTATCCTGTACACTGTTCAGTTTTATGATGTCAACATTGCAGTCGGGAGCTCTCATCTCTGTCGGAATTGACACCTGTGGCGGAGTTGGCGGCGAAGGCGAGCGTCCAGCAACATTTTCGGCCTCCTCGCTGACCACCTACGCTTATAAGAAGGCTCTAACGCCTTACCTATTCGAGCCGTTGCTACCCGAGGGTAATCGAATATTGGGAATAGTCGTGGCCATAGACATTGGCTCCACGTGCAGCGGTTACGCTTACAGTCTGCACCCGGATCCGGAGAGCGTGCGCACGATGCACTTGATTGAGAAAGGCTACACAGGAGTCAAGTCGCACAAGATTCCTTCCGCTCTGCTGCTGGATTCTAGGCATAATTTTCATTCGTTCGGCTATCGAGCCAGAGAGTTTTATTATCAGTTGGCTCGACGGGAGACGCGTGACTGGCTGTTCTTCGAGGGATTCAAGCCCAGGGTGGGCCCGAATTCGGTGAGTACAACATGGCATTGATGCATTTAGGAGACGTGATCTTGACGTAAGAGCGTCTTGACGCAAACAACCAACCAAGCCTTAAAAAAATCGAAATCGCACAGAAACTCAGTCACTCGTGCATGGTCACGGCTGCTAACGGGGTCAGCATCCCCCTGCTGGAGGTCATGCGGCACTGCTTCGCATTCTTTCGCGAGCGCGCCCTATCGGAACTGCGCGTCCTGCTACCGGCGGGATTTCAACTGCGATCGCGCGACATTCACTGGGTGCTGCCGGTGCCGTCGCACTGGCCGGTTGGCGGGCTGGACTTGGTGAGGCGAGCAGCGTTAGAGACCGGCTTTGCCGAGCAGAAAACTCGACTCATCAGCGAGGCCGAAGCGGCGGCAGCGTTTTGCTCAGCCGAGCTGCTTATTGGAAGCGGTGGTGGCGTTGGCGGCGGCAACGGCCTGTGGTGGAGCTGCCAGCCCCAGGTGGTCGAGTGGGTGCGCAAGAATCGCCAGGAAGCCAGATCGCTAACGAGTGCAACTTCAAACTCAAATGACAATGAAGCGAACAGGGAAAATGGAGACGAAGGTACGAAATTTTACCGCAGCAATGCGAAAATTTACCGTACGCCAAGTTGCTTCATTTCTAAGAAAATCGAATTTCACGTCTTTCAACTTCAGTTGTACATGATTGGATAGTAACTTTTTAATTCATGACAGGATTCGAAGGCGTCCTCGAGCTCATAGTTGACTGCGGTGGAGCAACGACGAACCTGGCGGTGCAGCGGTGGGACCGAAAGGGCGAATACAAGTTCATTGCCCAGCGGGGCATGTCCAGCGGAAGTACTGGTGAGGTTTTTGAGTCTCTCGCATGAAAATGATTTTGAAACCTCTTCAAAACCTTTGGACTTGAAACCACCTTAGATCCTCAGTTTCTGGGTCAAAGTCACTATTCTAAAGATTCTTGAGCGTTTTACAGTGTTTAAGCTTCATTTTCCTGGGCAGTATTGCATATCTAGCTGCTCTAAAACCTAAAATCCGAAAACCTCACAG